>NIVC01000255.1:0-187500 GCA_002269645.1 Macrostomum lignano
GAAAATTCGCGCCTAAATTGTAACCCTTTCGCATTTTTTAGATGATTTTCACGTTAGGTGTTGTTTGTAACAAAACAGACCAGGAATGCAATAAATTTTATAATTGCAGTAGTGGTTTAGAAAAATTAATGTATTTTTTTCATTTTTCAACCCATGCTGTTGTTTCCAGTTTTCGACCCATTTTTTGCCAAGCTGTAGTGTTTTATCTTGTCAAAAATTGGATTATTTATGATTGGGGTCCCTGGATGTTAGGTATTTGAGTTTTTGTAAATATCTCAATGGGCATCACACTGCATTAGAGCCTTAGAGGTAAAGAGTGATAATGACACGAAAAATATCCATGGCGCGAAAATGAACGGCTTGGCGCGAAAAAATGAAGGTTGCTGAGTGGGAACACTGGAGAGCTGTAACTGTAACTGATTGGGCTGGGCTATCTGATTGTAGGGAAAGTTTTCGGAATTTTAAAAACATTTGAAAATAACTTTTTCAGACAGACAGACAGACAGACAGAGAAAGACAGACAGACAGGCAGACAGACAGACAGACAGACAGACAGACAGAGAAAGACAGACAGACAGACTAACTGAGAGACAGGACATACAGACAGACAGACCGAGAGACAGACATACAGACCGACAGACATACAAAAGGAAAGACAGGCAGACGGACAGACAGACAGACAGACCGAGAGACAGACAGACAGACAGACAGACAGAGAACTTTCCCTATAATTAGATATGAACCCTCGCGGCGAAGTGAATTAATGTTTTGTAATGTAATAATGTAATGTAATTTATGTAATGTAATGTAGTTAATGTAATTTAATTAATTAATTAATTAATTAATTAATGTTTTCATAATAATTTAATAATAAAGCATCCTACTGCATCCTACCACAACAGATAAGCACATTCCATCAACAATTGACTCGTTCGTCTTAAGCAAATACCCTTCAGAATCCACCCCTTGGTCTTTACCCTCCAGAATCACCCCTGGGTCTTTGCCCTTGAGAATCCACCCCTGGGTCTTTGCCCTCCAGAATCCACCCCTGGGTTTTTACCCTCCAGAATCGCGCCCACAGAATCTACAGCAATATGTAACGAAGACAACAAAACTAACCAGCCAAAAACACCTTTTGCACTCATTTAGATTCTGCCCGATCGCTACGAGGGCTTCCAGCGCGCTCTGCCGTTGCCGAAGTTCTGGGCTGCCGGCTTTCTTTGTCCAGCCGGACCTGGGGCCCAGGATGTACAATGCCTATGGCCTGACCGCTGCGACGCCAAAGGGGCACAAGTTCAGTGAAAACAGAATTAACTGACTAAAAATGACGCTTAAAATCTTTCGCTACAGCTACCAAAATTAATTCTGGTAAAGAAGATAGTGTCTTTTCTTCGATTTCTGGGTTCTTTGCTTTCATTTTGATTTGTTTTTTTGCGGTTTTCTGTCCCGAGCGGAGCGCTTACTTTTAGTTATGTTTTGATATTAGAATACACACACAGGTGCAGTCACACGATTTTTGCCGAATTTTTCGGACAAGTTTGTAGACAAGTCGTTTACGATGTTACTCGTACATTTTTGAGAGTTTGGCTTGCCTTCATGGTTTGACTTATTTTTTTTTTTGGGGAGAGGGATCATAGGGGAAAGAGAGATTATCATGGACAGCCAGATACACACAGACAGACAGACAATAAGACGGAGTCTCTCCTCCCTCAAGTTAACCTTGAACAGCTTGTTTGGCAAGAGTACTTTATTTATTAATTCATATAAATACAATCCAACAAAGATTTAAACTGATATATTCTAACGGCAATGTTGCAGTTTGTTTCGCGTAATTATTTTTACTTTTGAATGCACGCTAACGTGTCACGAAGTTATGAACAATCAAATAAGTGAACATTAACAGGACTATAACATCGCTCCTTTGTCACTGAATCCTCAAAAGTAGATTGGCTGCAGGTACAGCCTCAGCAGGTGGGATTATAAATGATGGTGCAGCTGTACGTCCTGCCATGACTTGCGAAATATTGTAAATCTTAAGCAATTCTAGGTTTGGGAAATCTTCAGCAGTGTAAAAGATTGCTGCCCTCCTCCCTCACTAAAACTTGCCCTAAAGTGTCTATGGCCTTTTAGGATGACGTGGCATGACAAGTCAGCACGAATTTAAACCCTTCGTGACATGTTGGCGTGTATTCAAAAGTAAAAATAATTACGCGAAACAAACTGCAACAAACTAACTCAAGATTATACATGAAACTAAAGGAAGTCAAGTCGTCAAGTCAAGTTAACTTGTCACACGCTGTTGCACCTACTCATCTAACTGAGCGTCTGCTACAGAGTTCAGCATAAAAATTATTTGTTGGCTTCCAAAAAATGCGAATAAAAATTAAATATTAGTTTAATTATCTCTGCTAAAAAGTTTAAAGCGGTTCTCATTTCTCCTGTAACCCTACTTTAAATAAAGTATGCGTTTTCTTTTTCTATTCTTCTACCTCTTCTGCCTCCGATGAAAATTTCTAGCTTTTGATAAAAAATTTGCTTTCAAGACATTTCCACCCTAGCTCAAACTTATGATTTTGCTTTTCGGTTATCCTGCTTCTTAGTTGGATGGTTCTTGCATGGCTTGCCAGTTATGAATTAAGAAATGTAATAAAAAAATCAATAAAGCTCTCCAATGCTGTAAACTGATTTTGTTGTATTCAGGAATACAACAAATGTCATACTGAAAACATTATAAAACGTTTAGCTGTAGTCACTTACTTACCTACATGTACATGTAATTTGCTATAGTAACTTTATACTATCTGCATGTATGCGACAGAACGTCCAGATTCAGATTGGAGAAAACATAGTCTACAACTCAATATGTATGCATAATTCTGGGAACTGTCCGTATGTGAATTACGAATTTTTATGTAATTTGAATTCTGTTCGCGGCTATATACGAAGGAAAATCTTTTTCCTTCCCGCCGTGCTCAAGTATATATATACATATATACGACGGGGCTAAAGTATGACTCAACAGACTAGACTCTTGTGTCTAGACAGACCATAAAGTTCATGTAAACGTCTGAAGGCCTAGTTAGGGCTCTAGCCCTAAGCCCCAGCTGAGACTGCAAAAAGCCGAGACAGTAAAACTGCAAAAGGACTTTTAACAGCTTTGTCATACAGACAGATAAACAGACAGACAGACGGCTTTTGCAGCAGCTACTTATCTACATGCACCTAGGCGCTGGGTAAATGTTTTAGCAGGCAAAATTTCGAAAAATTTTAGCAAGCCTGTTTTTCCTGTCTCCGCAGTGTAATGTTCGATGAATATTAGCCTCCAAAATTATAAAATTGCACGGCTAATGCACTGCTAGAGGTCTTGAGAAAGTGTCTGAATAATTTTACTTTACATTAAAACTGTATTAAATGCATGACATTTGACAATAACAATGGTATCGCTGCATTCTCATATGAACTTTAGAAATCATTAATTTACGATACATTATGTGGAAGTTGGGGCTGCCACTAACAATCCAAAGAACGTTATTATTTTTAATTTCGAAATTTAATATTATTTTGCGTGACTTATTACACCACCTTTTGACCCATTCCCCGCTGTCCCCAGTTTTGGCTCTGTGTGTTCACCCTGTGCCCCAGTTGTTGGTTTAATTCGTCAGTTTCCCCCGTTCTTGCGATGGTTTTCCCACTCCTTTATCTGGTCTTTTGCGTCCCTCTTTTGGAAACTTTGTTTATCGCCCTATCTTTCCGTGTTAATTTTGTCTGTTCTTTGCTTGGTCCCCGTGACCACCTTTTGCCACCAATGTTTGACCCCATTTGTTTATCTTTTGCGTTTTTTAATATCTAAATAATGGTGGAGCTGCCCAATTTCGTTACGCATTTCGTTCCGTTTTCCGTTCCGTTTCCCCTTTCCCGCTTTTCCGGTTTTATCCTTCCTGCCTACCCATTCAATTTAACTACTAATATTTAATCTGCCCAACTTATTTACAACTAGTGTTAAGTCGTTAATTTATCCAGTAGTGCACCGCGGCACCAGCCAATCATCCGCCGGAGTAGGGCTCGGTCCCCTCTATTATTTGCTACTTTTAGTTCATTCCGCACACACGCCAAACTATTTATTCTCTGTTGCACTTATTAACTTAGTATCCTGTCGCTGAACTCTTAATAATAAAACAGTTGATCTGACATTAATTTTCTCATTAATAACCCGAAGCCTAGCTTATTTAGAGTCACCCGGTGTAAAAAGATAAGTCCGGAGGACCCAGATAGGACTCTGACAAGTCTTTTCCCAGCAGATGTTCAATATTTTTTTATTCTTCTGAAATCAGAAATTCTGTCTGGCCATGTCCAGTTTGCAGTTTCAAAACCACCAAAAGTACCTATGAGGGTGTTCTTTTTGTGAGTCCGCATTCAGTCCTCTTGGTACTGATGTTTTTTTCTGAGTCCGTTGCCGGTCCTTTCTAATGGGATTATTTTTAAAAATAAAATTTAAGATCCATAAACAGCATAAACAGCCCAGAATAGCATGAACAAGTTGGTGGCGAATTCCATTGTTTAATAAATTGATTCTATTTAATTACCATCAGTCCTATCTGAGTCGCCAGCCACCCTATGCATCGGCCCTCACAATTCGTGTCTTAAAGAAGACTTAAGGTGCTACTGTAAGTAGCATTAGTAGCGAAACATTAGTAGCTAATATAAAATGTATGTTTACAATTACATTCGATCAAAAAGAGTAATTAAATCATATTAAAATTTTTATACTTTTTCTCACCAAAGACAACAAAAAAGTATACATTATAGGGGCGCCATAATACACACTAGAGGGGCGCCATAATGCACACTAGAGGGGCGCCATAATGCACACTAGAGGGGCGCCAAAATGCACACTAGAGGGGCGCCATAATGCACACTAGAGGGGCGTTATAATACACACTAGAGGGGCGCCATAATACACACTAGAGGGGCGCCATAATACACACTAGAGGGGCGCCATAATACACACTAGAGTGGCGCCATAATACACACTAGAGTGGCGCCATAGTACACACTAGAGGGGCGCCATAATACACACTAGAGGGGCGCCATAATACTTACTAGATGGGTGCCATAGTACACACTAGAGGGGCGCCATAGTACACACTAGAGGGGCGCCATAATACACACTAGAGGGGTGCCATAATACACACTAGAGGGCGCCATAATACTTACTAGATGGGTGCCATAATATACACTAGAGGGGTGCCATAATACACACTAGAGGGGCGCCATAATACTTACTAGATGGGTGCCATAATACACACTAGAGGGGCGCCATAATACTTACTAGATGGGTGCCATATCTGCAACAGAAATGTTTCTACGAGTATTTCTGCACACAAGAGAAGCCTCCTGGCATGACGTAAAATTTGATGTTTTTGCTTGTTCTGAAAAATGCGTACTTTTAACCCTTTAATTTTAAAGGCTCAAAATGTTTCAAATATTTTAAGTTTGTTTAACACTTTTCCTTTTTGCAAGACCAATGATCCCTGAGTCATTGGACAGTAGGGTTGTAAGCTGGTTTGTTTGATCGAAAGAAGCAAAATTTTATCTGTGTAGGCCAGTGAGCGCTTCATCATTTTCACTATAAAAAATCTGGGAAACTGGAGAGGCAGTCAATTACGATTTTTGAGATGAGCTCGAAACATTCGAAGAGCAGTCAGTAGTGTAAAGAGCAGTGAGATGTTGAGAATATATTTGCTTTAAAAAAGCAGTAAATTGAAATAAGGTTGAACCAGATCTGAGTTTTCTCCGTGGTCTGGACTCTGGTGCCTCCTATCAGCCGTGTGTAATTAAGGCACAGCCAATCAATCTCCACGATTCTCCAGTTTCTACATTCAGACTTCAGAGCTTCATACCACATGCCCACAGGGTTTTGACTTCGAGTTGTAAAAGACGATCGCAAAGAACTATGTGGTGAGAATATTTGTAGGTGGATGTGGGCGCCCAGCTGGAGTTTTCCCACTGACTCGGGTCGGGGATTCACTATTCAGAAAGATAGAAGGAACTAGGATGATCTAGTGACACTAAAACTGTCATGAGAACACAGACGCATCGATACGTTCGTGAATGTATTTATTAATCTAGAACGGGAGGGCAAACTTTGACCTCTTCATCCGGCCCTTGGGTCCTTAGATACTTTGGAATGGCAGTCCGGCCCGCTCAAGTTCTCAGTTATCCCGCTCTCCTCTCTCCTCTCCTCTCCTCTCTTCTCCTCCTCTCCTCTCCTCTCCTCCTCTCCTCTCCTCTCCTCCTCTCCTCTCCTCTCTTCTCCTCCTCTCCTCTCCTCTCCTCTCCTCCTCTCCTCTCCTCTCCTCCTCTCCTCTCCTCTCCTCCTCTCCTCTCCTCTCTTCTCCTCCTCTCCTCTCCTCTCCTCTCCTCCTCTCCTCTCTTCTCCTCCTCTCCTCTCCTCTCCTCTCCTCCTCTCCTCTCCTCTCCTCTCCTCCTCTCCTCTCCTCTCCTCCTCTCCTCTCTCCACTCCTCTCTCCTCTCCTCTCCTCTCCTCTTTTATCTCCTTTCTTCTCACTCATCTCTTGAAGCCAGTAGTCTAGCCGCTAGAACTGAACTAATATCTAGGTTAAAGTTATATGTTTGTTTACTTTATGGGAGTATGGGATACTGAGTTGGAACAGAGAAGGAATCGTTTCAAAGGCCTGTTTGATCGCCGTAATCGCAAACACGCGGGCAGTGTGTTGGTGGGGTAGCATGTATCAATTTTATTTCGAACTGAATTGCAAGGGACCAACGACCAACTCCTGTGGAGGAGTAAAACAAGGCCTCTTGAGCCTCTCAATCCTTCCGACATTTTATTGCCCCACCACCCCAACGAGACAGCTGCCTCCTCTGCCTCAGCGGTCTCGGGGGTTACAACCCGCCCGATAAGAAAAAGGCTTTTTTTCGAACCTCTTTGTTTGATTTATAGGCCAAGGGTTCAGAGACCATGAATACAATATGGCTATAAAAATATATAGAAATAGCTAGATATGGCTATAAATATTGGTTTTGATACGTTAAAAATCGACTATTGACAGTTCCCGGGATTGCAAACCCTAACTCATAGCCTCTCCCTTATTCTCTTTCCTTTCCACTCTCATATGGCCCACAGCCATGAGCTGAATTCTTTATCTGGCCCTGGACATGGACTCCTAAAAAAGCATCAGAAGTGCTAGCTCTAGAAGTCCCTGGAGGTAAAAAAGTTGCCGACCCCAGATCTGGAATAATGGTAAAAGTCGGGTTAGATAATCTCATCTATTCATTCATGATTTTCCTGTCCCACGGAACTCTGAAAAAAAGAAACTGAAGATACGAAATCCGGATCAGTGGCGTAGCCAGGATTTTCTTCTGCGGAGGGGGTCACAGTAACAGGCTCACAGCGGCAACCGGGGGCAGGGGGTGCTAGGCCTCTGCGACGGAAGAGGGGGGTGCTCGAAAATTTCGAAAATTTGGCCTGGATTAGCCGGCTGGGTCATGATCCCCCCGCCTTGGCTACGCCCCTGCCGATCAAGCCTCCTTTATAGCAAATGTGGCTGTGTCCAGATTACGCAGTATTGAAATGAACTTTGCTTGCCTTACAGAATCGAAGAAAGAATAACAGGAGCGGGTGTGAGTTGTTAAAAGTTTTAGAAGGTATTAAAGAAAATTTTCTGTTTTCTGGAGAAGGCTTTCCGAGAAAAAGTTCTGAAATGCCTACTTGAATTTGAATCAGTTTCAGTTTTTCTTCGTTTGGGCATTGTTTAGAAGTTCTTGTTCGAATAAAAAATCACAAATTTGTTGCTTGATAATACAACTCAATTCAATACGAGTTGATTCAATTATTACTGAAGAAAACCCTTCTCGGAATGAATGTGACGAAAGGCCCAGGACAGGAAGGAAGAAGAGGATTGAGAGCCAAGAGGATTGGGGAGCGCCGGAGCGGGACGGGAGGGAATAGGAGGCAGGCAAGAGGTAAGGAAGAATTTCTATTGGCTGCAGAGATGGCTTTGACTTTGACTCTTAGAACATATAACCAAGACTTAGACCGTCGTCTGGTCTAGACAGGCATCAAAATCCCATTTCCACCCATTTCTATTCAATTCAATTACTTTTTGACTTGAATCTCAATGGAAGGCATCCGATTCCTGGTGTTCTTCATGCGGACAAACAAGTACTGGAGTTATCTGGCAACAGCGTCTCTCTAGGAGAGTTCCAAGACTTCACAAGAGACGACTGGGAGCAGTTTGGTGAAGTCGAAGAGAACCGATATAGCGAGGAGAAATAGAAATCCGAGCGGAGTATGAGGACGACTGGTATTCCGCAGTCGTTTTGCAAGTTGTCTTGGATGCTGAAACGGACACGGACCCCACAATTAAATTCATTAGAGAATTAATCGAGCAGAAGAAAAGCGTGGAAGGAATTCTTCGGTCGGTTCCACGTGTGAACAAGGGCGGAAGGAACCGTTTCGTCAGTATGAAGGTAAGCTAGAATCTACTTTGTCGACTTAATAAGTTAAGTAAATATTCTACATGTCTAACTACTAGCGGTTAGCAAGCAGAAATTATTAATACTTTTTAATCGAAAGATTAAAGCATACATCTACAACTCCAACCCATGCAGTACATTGCTACGTCAGCCGACGAAGAAAACAGCAGCACCGATCGGCGGCTTCGGAAGTCGGGGCGCCCAACCGCCTCAACGTCGCTCAATGCGGAACCAGTAGCTCTTCCAGCGCTCAACACTGCATTGCTACCAGCAAGGCTTGGTGCGACAAGTGAGATGGGGACTCCAAGAGCTGTGGTGGCGCCGCCGCCGGCGGTACCTTCTATGCTGACGCCCACAGCAGCGCCTACGTCGACGCTCACAGCAGCGCCTAAGCCGACGCTCACAGCAGCGCCTACGCCGACACTCACAGCAGCGCCTACGCCGACACTCACAGCAGCGCCTACGCCGACACCATGCGCTGATTCAGTGACGCCAAAGCCGACGTACACACCGCGAAGCGTCGACGGTGAAGGCTTAGATGGCGACTGCGGCATCGACAGGCTCCATCCAGCTGCAGTGCTTCACATTCGTCAGTACCTGTCCAGTGTCGGAATCGACGCAGAGTCGGCAAGTGATGTTGCACATCTAACAATGCTGGCTGCTCGCCGCAGTTGCGACGCAGTTCGTCGCATCAAGCAGCTAGAGGATCGGATGCTGCCCCTCCTCGAAGGCATCGCAGCTTCATTTGCTAGTCGCACAACTACCAGCAACACCGTCCACATTTCGAGCCTATAGACTCCTGGGCGGAGTACATCAAGTTTGTCTCATCAAGGCAGTTGCAGTCTAGCCTTGTAAGCAGTATTACGTTATTTTGCAACTATATTTAATTTGCAACCATTGGCCTTATGTACGAGCTAGATCGAATTAACTATCATAAGCTAATACCCTTTCCCTTTGCAATAATACAGTTATTTTAACTCAGTAATACTAGCTCTTACTACTACTACGAGTAGTACACTTATAAGTTATTCCTCAAACCGTATTTTAACAGGGGCCTCATCTGTTAAGTTGCCGGTGCGATACGCTGTCGGAAACGGTCCGCCGGATGATGAATAAGTGTCTAGCGCCACGAATGCAGGTCGTTGTGAACTGGAGTGGCCGAGGCATGCTTGAGAAATGCCGGACGGAAGTGTTGGGCTGCCTAATGATAGAGGACCAACTTGCTTTTGAGAATGCCAAGCAAGTTTTCATAGGTAAGAGTACTGTGGCTATACTCTTGCTTTATTTATTGTCCAAATCCATTCCCGCTCTGACGCTTGCTTACTTAAGTATAAAAAATCAAATATAAAAACAAGAAATTTAGGAAACCTATGAGCGTATTACTGAATGAAAAAGCAGAAAAGGAAGAAAGAAAAAGAAAAGACATTTAGGTAAAATCTGTTACTCTACTCTACTATTTACTTAAAGTAGGCAGTATGAAATTATAAACTTCACACCCTATAAAAATTTAAAGTTCTGCCTCCCTAATTCATTCTCAGACGCCGTGGCCGACATGTTTCCGCCAGATCCTGTCACGAAGAAGGTCGTGTTCACGGAAAAACAGGTTGAGGCGGCAATAATTGCCGTCCTAAGGCATGCTAGTGAGCGGAATGAAGCCAAATTAAAGCGGCTAAAGGTGGCCACGGAATTAGCCGCAGCGTCTGCAGCCACTTCCAGCTCTGCCACCTCCAGTTCCGCGGCCTCCGCTACTGCTCAAGTGCCCAAGGCTCGCCGCAAAACCTTCGGTGCAAGATCAACAAGAAAAGAGAGCAACGTCAAGATAGCTCGGCCTCGCATCCTCAGTGATGATGAGTTCAACTGTGAGGACGAATCAGATATGGAGTACTGAAGTTACTGAACCAACGAATGACACTACGTGTTTCTTAAAATTGCCTAATTGTATTTCGCAAATTGCGATTTCGTAAATGGTATTTTGTATTTGTATTTGTACTTCTATCTTGTATTTTGCATTTAGTGTATGATTTTCATTTTTAGTATATGGGATTATCGTGTTCATTTCGTGTTTAATACTATAGCCACAGTAATACTATAATCAGTTATAATCAGTTATTACATTATTAAAATGGAGCTGACGTTCTAATTTATTCACAATGTATGGTAACCATTACTTCCTTTGTCAACATCTTCAAAAAAATAAAATATCCTCGAGAAATTAAATTCCACAATTCGGCACAAATGCTTAACTGCTTACTTATAGTAGTCAGATGAAAAATCGAAAGATGAGAGTCCTATTCAGATCCGCCGTGAGCTTGAAATCTGGGTCTGGCGGACTCAGACCACTTTATACCTAAACATATCAGTTGGAGGCTGACGAATCAGTGTCCGCCGGATTATTTTTTCAACACCGGGCATTTGCCCGTGGGGCGTAAAACAACCCAGTCTCATCTCAAAGCAAGCTCTGAGACCCCAACGTTCCGTAATACGCAAAAATTACGGTGGTGTCAGCGCAACTCTACTGTTAGTAACAAGTTAAGTCAAGCATACGAGATACGTTAAATTCGGTGTCTGAGGACCCGCTCTGAACGCTCGCGCCAACGAAGACCGCTCGCCTACGACTAAAACTACCCTCCCCCAGGATTGAGGACCCCGGCAGTCGGAGTATCTGCGAGACATTTCAATTGGGATTCGTCCACACGAATTTTCCGGATTTAATCTGTGCGAATTAACGACGGCGCCGATTCGAAGGCCTGAGCCGCTCATACTCGACATTAAATCAAGCGACCACCGGACAATCCCACCTACAATCAAAACTTTCTCCGCCCCACCTCAATTAAATAAAAAAGGTAATTAGTTCCTGTTGTCAACAGCTACGGTAAAACATTAACAAAACTAAACTTACTTTAAGATTTTATAACTTGTTCATGATAGAAGCAGGAGAGTTTTTAAGTTTTATCACAATACATTTAAAATTGAAGACTTTTGTACCAGAAAAAATGTATCAAAGGTAGCACAACAGTTAAACTTTCAAATAAAGAATCTATTTTTTTTAAAATACGATACATCAATACGGTACCGGTATATAATTGATCTTCGACTTCAATGACAATAAATATGACAGGAACTAAATGTGCTTCACCCCAAGTGTTACAAAAGATTACTATGTGTTTAATATTAGCACTGCTAGACTCACACCGTGTCAAAAGATAAACAAGCCAATAAAATAGAGACCATGAGTCCATGACTTCATGAGAGTTACTTTAGGCCTGCAACTGCTACACTAATGGACTGCCACATCGCTAACTTGCAGGCGGTTGAGCTTACCCTTCAGACTACTGCTGATATTAGCAGCAGTGTGAGCTGCGAGCGGGTGCACGCAAGGGGCCTTCCCTGTGCATCTTAGTTTAGGCTATTGGCTCTTTCGATACTACTTTTCTAATACGTTTATTTTCATCACTTAAACCAGCAATCCTCTAATCCTTATAATAATCCTCATTACCATAATTTAACGTTTGTTCACTCAAATTCTAATTTCTGCTTTTCTGCATGTTCTGCTTTTTTATACGCACAATATTTACATTAAGATAACATTTTGTCTAGCAGGATTCGAACCTCAAACCTTCCAATTTCAAGTCAGGCCCACTGGCCACCCGACCAATTTTTAGCACTCAGAGAATTCCCAGACTTCTCATTCCCGTCCGCGGGTACACTCGACCAGCCTACCCTAGCCCACACGGACCAATAGCAGCGTTCCTTGTCATATCTAGCGTACTATCACTATGCGCACTGTGTGGACTCTCAAGGACTAGCCTGTGTGGGTCCACACGAGGACTCACTAGCTAGCCACGTATTTTTTGTTTAGTGGATTGTCTGGCTAGCCCACGACCGTTAGGTGCTCTCTCGTTCCTCCTGCGTCCGAGCCTCTCCCCATGCGTTATTCTATTTTTAGACTGAGGGCTTCGCGAGGGTGTCCCGAGCTGAACCCTCCCTCACGTGCAGCCTTGTGCACACAAGCCCAAATTTGGCATGCTATTTTCACTGGTGGCTTGAAGCTTCTGTCGGCGCTTCGTACAAGCTACTTTTTAATTCAATTTTTAATCAGTTTAATCAATAGCTGTTGTGCATCATTATCCGCACTTTTCGGCTGCAGTTTCATGGTCAAGCCACGGAATGCCCAAACGCTCCACCCTCCGCGTTCTATATTAATGAATGCAGGCCGATCTGTCTGATTTCTCCTCAGAACCGCCTCGTGAGGACTTGTCGAGAGCTTTCTCCAAGTCTAGCGCCTCAGCGCTGGTTAACAGCGAAGCAAATGCTCCTGAGCAGGTCTTGGTAGAGCAAAGCATCGCTAAGAAGCAGCCGCAAGCTCCTGAGCAGGTCTTGGTAGAGCATTGCAGCGCTCAAGCAGAAAGCACGCTCCTGGGCAGGTCTCGGTAGAGAATTGCTGTGCTATAGCTCTGGTTTCCAGCCTACCCTATTTGGCAGGAAATCAGTTAGCTGAAGCCATTCTGCTGTAGTCTATTTGCGACACAGGCGCGAATAAGAGTGAGAGTGAGTGTGCAGTCGCAGCACTCGTGCGCGATTCTAAGAAATAGCTGAGAGCTTAGTTAGCGTGAGTCTATTGCTGCTTCAGGCGCATAGACCTATTCCTCGCCGCCCATATGCGCGAGTCGTAGCTATTAGGATAGTAGAAGTTAGGGGTCCTCTGAGAGCTAAACTCAGACACGCTCAAGCGCGGACATTGTCAGTGCCAGGACTGCGCCGCTCAAGGCATTTGCTACCATTGAGTCCTGTCATTTGGATATTGAAATATCTGAGGCTAGTTGTTCTAGCGTTATTTATTTGCGTGGAACCCAATCAGCCCTCTTCATTGCGGATCCTACGGTTCCCACGCTGGTGGCAGCACTACCCTTAATTTTAGATTTCTCTCCAGTCTCAGCCCCCACAAGAGTGTTCGCTAAGGTTGTCCGGGACGACAGCAGTCCACCTATCCCGAGCAAACAAAGCTCAGCTACTACACTGGTGATAGCGGTGGGATTCCAAGGCCTACCGGACCACCCTTCCTCACCCAGACAAACCAAGACACTTCATTCTAAACTAACTAAAATTACGCCGGTGGTATTCGAGATGCCCGTAGAGGCCAAGAACCCAATAAAATTTGAACAATTTTTAAAAGCTAATTTTCCCAACGTTCGCATAATGTCGGTCAAAAAATTGTACCACAGCTCAGGGTACTTTGTATTTACAAACACTCCACAAGAAATGAATAATTTACTAACAACACCACTGAAAATCAATGAAATTAATGGACAAACAGTCACAAGACGCCTGCCATCAAACAGGCCGCGTCACCAAGCCGATGACAGGCTGCGAAAGCCACTAAAATCACCTAACGTACAATCAATCATTGTCAAGGGAGTTCCTCTCGTTGTGAAAGCCGAGGAGCTCTTGGTATACCTCGACGATAATTATGCACACTTGCAATTCGATGGAGCCCAGAGGACGGGGCAACCTACGCCGCTCATCAGACTCTTCTCCAGGAGCAAAGGCTAGTGCATTCACTAGTGCATTCAGGCACTTAAATCTAAATTCCATCAAACTAGACCGATCGAACAAGTAGGCACTAGTCAGGATGATAGGATAGGTAGTCAGACTCTGGCTGAGACTTTTGGTGTCCCAGGCCCATCATACGCTGCAATGGCACGACCAAAGCCTGTACTCGGTCCAATTATCTACTCGAATCGAGCCGCTGCCGCTGCTGTCGCCCAATCTGACAAGACGACTGCTCAGACTGCATCTCCTGCTGACAGCTCTGCGCCCGCAATGGTCAAGCAGACTGCACACCTTCAAGCAGCTCTGCGCCTGCTGAACAATCCATTGCTGCCCATGCTGCTGCTGTAATCGGTGAGAGGGGTTCATCTCAAAGGCCAGCCAGCTTGCTATTCGGGCAGTGATGGAGGCTCTGGCGATTGCCCTCAATCCTGCTGGAACTGCAGCTAGGGCAGGTGAAGCTGAAGCCAGTACGGTGAGCGGAGGTGGATCCGTGCCCTGAGCAAATACAAAAAATTATCTGAATTATGGCTTTTTATAATAAAAATTCTCCTAACTCCACCCTGGTTATTGGGCATCTTAATTGTAATTCGCTTAGCAACAAAATGCATGAAATTATTATGTGGTTGCACAATGAAAATATTGACATTGGTCTATTCTCAGAAACTGAGCTCAAAAATAACGACAAGTTCTATGTCCAAGGGTATGCCATTATTAGATATGACATACCAGACTGCAGAAGAGGGTTAGCTATTGCTTACAAGAATACCTTAAAAGTATCCAGTGTTAATCAATACTTCGATAATATCCACCCTGAGCTTATCAGCCTCGCTGTCAACCCCAACAACAATCCCAGCAATACTATTAGGATTACCCTTTTATACAGAGCCCCTAATCCCGACCGCATCAACACTGCACTGCTTGAGCAGCTTCTACCCCAGCCAAGATCCCTCCTCATGGGCGACCTGAACTGTCGTCATCACTTGCTAGGAGGGGATAGCTGTGAGAATCATACTGGCAAACAGCTATTCGATTGGCTTAATAACCATCCTGATCCTCCCTTCATCCTCAACCAGTATGGTGATTGTACCAGGATCTATAATAGAGGGGGAAGTTCAGTAGGAAATGTCCTGGATCTAGGGATTTGCTCCCCAGATCTAGCTAACTCTGTTAGTGAGGTTTCAGTAGGTGATGATCTTGACAGTGATCATCTTCCTATTATTATTAAAGTGTTTGTAAACCCTAGCTCGGTCTGTAATCCCAAACCTCCAAAAAGTTACTGGCATACTGATTGGGAGGCCTTCAGATATGCCCTCCAAGACAAGTTCGAAAACTGCAACCTTATCAGAACCCGGATCTCTACCCCTGAGGAGCTTGACAGTGCGTTTGAGAAGCTCACTAAAATGTTCCATGAGACTATAGATGAGGTTGTTTCGAACAGGGATCCTAGAGAGCAACTTCCCCCTGATTTTGTCAGTAAAATAAAGCACAGAAGAAAGCTCAGGAAACTTTTTAAGAAAACCAGAATTGATTCATTTAGAGTTCAAGCCAACCAAGCCGCTAAAGAAATTAGAATAGCTATATAGGAAATTTGAAGACCTGTGCAAAAAATAGCGAAAACAAGTTATAGAAGAGAGCCAAGACAATTCTGGATCGATATTAAGAAAATGACCGGCCAATCCATCGGAGCTTTTTCTTTTCCCGCCCTTAGTTACAAAGGGGTAACTGCTGAAACAGAACAAGAGACTGCTGATCTATTTCAGGATTTCTTGGAAGATCAGATTCAACCCCACCCCGACACTAACTCCCTTCTCTTTGAGAGAGTTAAGGCCAGCGAAGATCATGAGATCTTTCGACCCTATGACTGCATGATGAGAGCCCTGACCTACCACAGGGACAGGGCTGACCCTGATGACCCAGACAAAGAGGATATTGAATCTGACATTCTCAACATCCTCGACATCGATGTTCTAATGGAAACTAAAAATCTTAGGACTGGGGGTGCCCCTGGCCCTGATAAAATTCCAAATATTGTGCTTAAGCGCGGGCTCAGCCCTGACTCAATTAAAACTTTAGCCAAAATATTCAATGCGAGCTTTCTTCTGGGTTATTTCCCGAAGGCCTGGAAAAAAGCAATTATAAAAATGATCCCGAAACCTAAGAAGTCTAAGCATGAAATAGGTTATTACCGGCCTCTCAGTCTTACATCCTGCCTAGGAAAACTTTACGAAAAAGTCATTGCTAGAAATCTCAGAATGATTTTAGAAAACAAGGGAATTATAAATGAAGACCAATGTGCGTACAGACAAGACCACTGTACGTTCGATAACATTGTGCGACTCACAGATGATATACTAAAAATGAACCAATGGCGTCATGTGACCCTTGGTGTCTTCTTTGACGTCAAAGGCGCCTTCGATGGTGTCTGGTACAGATACCTGAGATATCGCCTCCTTGAAAGGGAGCTGCCTCACAACATGATCCGTATTATCTCCAGCTACCTAGAAGATAGGGAGATCTCTATACAAACCGGGGAGGGGGCAATAAGCAAAGGCTTCAGGCCTGCTGCCGGTGTCCCACAAGGAGGGGTGCTGTCCTCCCTTCTGTTTATTATTAACGTCAGCTCGATCCCAATCCCGCGTGACGTCAAAGTCAAGAAAGAGCCAGTTTGCAGACGATCTTGCAGTCTGGGCGAATGCTAAAACGTCTCTTTTGACGGCCAAGAGGTTGAATGGGTATCTGGCCGTCCTGAAGAAATGGCTTAATGATGTGGGCATCACCATCAACCTTAACAAAAGCAGGGCTGTTGCCTTTTTCAAATTCAAAAGTAATTCATCCACGGGTCCAGCCAGGCGTCCGCTCAAACTCGGCCAGGATACTATCCCCTACCACGATTCGGTCACCTTCCTTGGGGTCACCCTAGACAAAGACCTGAACTACAAACAACACATCATGAGGACTGTCGGCATCGCCAACGCTAAGCTTGAGGCCATGAGAAGGATTGCTCGTAATACCGGAATCTCCCAGTTGGGGCCCCAGCTGCTCTACAGGTCTTATATTGAGAGCGGCATGACCTATGGGGCCCCATCCTGGTCAACGCATCGGACACGCTCATTCAGAGACTTCAACTCCTCCAAAATCAGGCCCTCAGAATTGTACATGGCGCCCCAAGGTACACCAAAGTTAGCTACCTGCATGAAACCACCAATATGCCGAGGTTCAAGGAGAGAATTCGGAATCTGGGCATCAGGTGGTTCAAAAAAGCTTTTCTGACAGGAGTGCATTGCTTTGACATTGACCTCAAAGAATGGTGCAGACGGGGTCTCAGAGAACCTGCTACCACTAAATTCAGAAAAGCCCTAAAAAACCAAAAAAGCCAGAAAGTAAAACTTAGCCATGAAAACGTTAAAACTCACCTCGAGACAGTTCCTGAGAGGCGTCTCAGCTGCAGACTTGATTACTTGATTTTAATCTGTACGGACTGCTGCACTATGTTTTTTTATAATTTGATATTATTATGGTTATCATATCGTTATTATTATCAGAAAGCTATATTATAGTGTTTATAAAATTTTGGCTTGAGGTAGAGGGTTGGGAATCTTTTGTTCGGGCTGGTTCTTATTCTTCTTTGTTGTTGTTAAACGTGGGTGGGAAGCTTGGCTACCCGCGGATCAGCCCTGGAGGGGGCTCTGCCGCAGAGGGGCACTACCAGGGGCCCAGACATTAGTAGTACAGGGCCCCGAGATACCCCGAGACTTGGAATTGGGCCCCAGCTTAAGCTAGGGAAAGAGCGAGGGACTTCAAGCCTACGGTACAAGACACCGCCAACCCAACAGTGGAATCAGGGACGGTGCTAGGACCCAGTCCACCCAGCCCCCCCCCCCAGCAGACAGGTCCTCGGGAGTGCGCGAAAAACAGAATTGGATTATTACTGAAAAGCTGTCCAAGAGCGGGAAACCCAGAAGTCTTGGAAAGGGCTAACTATTGGAGTGAGTCTGGAAGGCTTGTTTCCGAGGGGGAGACTCCAGGCGGACATAGCTACACCTCTATTGCTACAACCCCAAGGGCATCGCCTATCCAGCTCATTATTGGGGGCCAGGCCAAGGGGGGGGAGGGGCACAAGGAGCAAGAGGAAACCGGACTCAGCCGGTTTTCCCCGATTCGGGACGAACTTCCTTCCCAGGACTCCAATCCACTGTCAGAGATGAGAGCCAAGACACTAAAGCAGGGAGACAACCAGAGGAGCCAGCAGATGGACCAAGGACAGAGCAGGATGGACCGGGCAGGTAGGGCAGAGCTCATAACTCCAAGAAATTGGATGGCACAATGACCGAGTAAAAGAATAAAAGCATAAAAGAGAAGGGATAAAACAACGCTGGGATGCCAGCCCAGAAAAAAAGAAATGGCAGAAGGGAGGAGCACCTGAACCCTACAAGCAGGCGTATTGCAAACCTGCAACCCGGGGCTCAGCCTCAGATGGCATCAACTGGGCTCTACCGTACACTTTAGTGAATGGTCGTCTTTCCTGCAGGGCGGGTGCGACCGGGGGGCTCAAGTCCCGTTCTAGCCACACTGCATTCCAGATCTCCAACTCACTCCAGGTACACCACCCCTAACCCAAGGCCGAGGGCCAAATAATTGGAATGTACACCAAAGAAATCCTTCAATTAAGTTTAAGTTTAATTAAGTTTATCCTTCAATTTTAATTATTATGGACAACAGATTTGTCCAGACAGACTTGCTATTTAATTCTCACAAAACTGATGCCACTAAATGATTTTAGAACCTTTGTGATTATTATTATTGTTTTAGTTCTTTTATATTTGTTGTTTGCATTGATGTTTTATACTTTATCTTAATTTATTTACACATTTAATACTTGATTAACTGCTTTATTATGCACCAATATTGTTTTAAAATTGCACCGATATTTGTTTCATTGAATTTTGCTATTGTAATTGTTTTATACTGTACTCTTCGATTATTTATTATTCATCTAACCTCGAAAATTTTACAATGCCTGTCACAAAATTCGAAACATAATACAAATACAAGTAGCGTAAGAGCCTCGGATAGAGGCTGAAGCGCTAGCACTTATTAACGAAACGAACGAAACTCTTTAGAGCAGTCCTTAGAGCAGCCGTAAAGACGGTCTCTTTCCATTATTTTTTCTGCTTTTTTGGCCATGGCCTGCTTCTAGGAGCTTAGGGACTAATTCCATCAGATTAAGCGTATTTGATTTAGTCGGCTTAAGCTTTACATGAACTTCTTAAGCCGTATTTAGGTCGTTATTTAGATTTTTGCAAATTTTTACGCACTCTGTGCTTAGTGTGGCAGGCGGGTTGCCACGTAAGATGCGATAAAACTTGAATTTGTCATTTTTTCATTTTTGCATGTGCATGGTGAATTGTCGCGTTTTCTCCCATTATTGGAGTGACATCACTCCCGATGCTGGATTCTGTTTGTACCCGCCACGTGTTTTGCTTACACGAAGTTGGATGTGTACAGTAAATTTTAGTTTTTCTTATGTGTTTATGCCGCCCCGCATTATGCCCTTTTACGTGATTTTCTCTCCCATGTGCATGTCCAGCCTCTGTCCCCACTGCATGACCGTTAATTCTCCTCTATTTAAACGCGATGATTACATGACTGTCTACTTACGCGCTTTTCCTCTGCTTTTCCTTTCTTACTTTAGTGTTTATTGTTCTTGTTTATCGTTTAATTTTAGTGCTACTGATTTTGCTAGTTTAAGCTCAGTTGAAGATTTCGATAGTAAATGGCTACTTGATATTTTTCAATCTTATAGAACATAAATCCTCTATTGTTTTAAGCTTTTCTAGTTAAGTAGTTAAGTTACTGAACTATGGGTACGTGTACTTTAATGTAAACTATTCTTTCGAACACCTGAAGCTACAGACACGAGTAACAATTTGGTTGAAAGGGGAATAAATTCTGCGCTTCCGAGTGAAAACATCTTCATACGTGCAACTTATCAAACTTTAAAGGGAAAAGAAATACCGGCCTTCGACCATTTTAAAGTTTAGCGTCCTTCTAGTCAAGTAGTCCTTGGCCGAGATTTGCTAGCAGGAATTTGCTGACCGAACTTCTTGCAACTGGCGTCAAAAGATTGCTTGTTTTCTGGCAATGGCAATGCATGGTTTCAGCTAAAAAAATCCAGAGAAGTGGCTAAAAATCCCAAATATTTTATAACTAAAAGCATCACCGTCAGTTTAAGTGCTTTGAAAGTCAGTTTGTCATTGTGGGGGACGGAATACTCTCATGTCGCAATCAGATAGGAAAGTAGGAACCTTGTAGGAAAGTAGTTTAATTCCTTAGAAGGCTATAAAAAGTTATTCCAAAACACTGTACATTTGCTATGTACATTGAGCCCTACCACCTTATGCTTGGTCTGGTGGAATGAATGAGGGAGTAGCACAAACAACAGAAAAAGCAGACAAACTTTACATGCCTACAGTTTCGATTCTGAGGTACAAAGTTAAGACTATATATTTAGAAAGTTAAGACTTTATATTTAGACAGGGAATGAGTCAATGAAGAATTGTATCAAGTTTGAAGTCAATCGCTGTACGTGGAGAAAACTTATTGCTGCTGAAAGTTAATTAATTTTAAACCCCTTTCACATATACTCAACAACATTGAAAAGTCGCCACTCTGTGCGCCAGTGAGCAATTTCTCTTGGACTATTCTGAAATAAAAGATGCGAGAAAACTGATCGGGGTAGCTTTAATCCGTCCAAAACTCGCACACCGCTCCTCCACTTCATTCCTCAACTCATGTCTGCCGCGGGGGTAGCTAAGTTGCGTCACTCGCAAAGATTGAGAGACTTTACCTGCACTCTCAAAAGTGGCGACCACAGACGGAATCTTTTGTGATGGCGACTTTTCGATGTTGCTGAGTATATCTGTCCAGTGGCCAGGAAAGAGAGAGAGGCGGAGGTTGGGGTGGCTGTTTCGCTGACGAAAAGCGGACGAACTTTAAAAGTACACAGGGCCGTTCACAATTAACTTCGAAACTCGAAACTTTATACACGATTGTGTCACAATAGTTAAAAATTGTGTCCAATTTGAAGAGGATTGGTAAAGGTAAAGGCGGAGCGAAGCTATAGAGGATTTGGTGAAATACTTGCGAAACTGGACAAGCAAAATTGTCTCTAGCTAATTACAACTTCCTGAGTTTGGCTAGCCAAATTGCTGCTTGCCAGATTCTCGCTAGCAGATTTCGGCTAGCTAAATTCTTGCTAGTTAATTCCTGGTAGCAACTTTCGGCTAGCTAAATCCTCGCTAGCAAAATTCCTGGTAGCAACTTTCGGCCAGCAAAATTCCTGCTAGCAAATCTCGGCTAGCAAAATCCTCGCTAGCAAAATTCCTGCTAGCAAGCTTCGGCTGGCAAACTTCGGCTAGCAGATTTCGGCTAGCAAATTTCGGCTAGCAGATTTCCTGCTAGCAAATTTCATAGACTACATTTGAACTCCCCCTCTATCTCAAACCCAGCTGAAATTAGGGGGTCTCGACCTTGAGCAGATCCAGAAGCCCCCCCCCCCTATGAGAAAGACCTCATTTATTCTCAGCACTGTCAAACACCTTTC
Organism: Macrostomum lignano; assembly: GCA_002269645.1. Taxonomy (NCBI): domain Eukaryota; kingdom Metazoa; phylum Platyhelminthes; family Macrostomidae; genus Macrostomum; species Macrostomum lignano. The sequence goes on from NIVC01000255.1 coordinate 21,653, forward strand.
AAAAATACCTTTCCAGCATAGGGTGCCTCTGGGAGGGTGAGGTCCGATCCCCTTCTACCCTGCACGGCATCAGTACCTCGGGCCATATCCCTTTAAGCTATGAGGAAAGAAGCTATCATTCCCTTGGTCACATCACAATCAAGTGTGATTTTCCTGAGCTGATACTGGCATGTAAAAAAGACATAATATACCAGCCCGTACATCACACTCCAATTAGGAGCTCAATGTCAGTCACTGATTAGAAAAATACTTCGTTCTGTACTATATTTTATTATTGAAAGCCCTTTAACCTCTATTTGACTGCAGTTTTAGGCGCTTATAACCGTTCCCGACGGATAGGACGAAAACAGCCATAGACAGTTTTCAAATTTACGATCATAAATGTTGCTGCTACCACCGTTCCCGCCTATAGTCTCGCTTAAATTTAGTGTCTGTTCGCTTATTTAATTCATTTATACGGACTGCTTTATATGAGCATTTTACTTTTAGTTTAGTTTTGACTAGTTATGGATCTCATTTACACGTCGGACTCGGACAATTTTCTCACTGACGACGAGGACGGATCGTTTTATTTTGATGAAGAGCCAGGTGAGGATGGTGAAAACGTTGAAAGCGCCAGCAGCTCAGATGAGGACGTCGAAATGGAGGAAGAACACGAGTGGCACCAAGCTATCGAAGGGACGGACGACAGGCCCACGGCTGTCCCAGAGTTCATGGGCACCCTAGGTTTTCGGCCGGACTGGGTACCACCACAATCAGCGAATGGCAGTGAGTCAGAGTTTTTGCATCAATACCTAACCGACGAGCTGTTCGAGAACATTGCAAGGTGGACGAACGAACGGGCCTGGAGTTTCGCTCAGGAAAGGTCAGCTGATGAGTTACCAAAGGTTGTGTCTACATGGAAGGATTGCAGTGTTGACGAGGTGAAGAAGCTGATCGGCATCGTGTTGCTTATGGGCATTGATGACAAGCCGGAGATCAGCTCATACTGGGAAAAGGATCCTGTGTACCACTGCACGTTTCTGGCTCAGCCACATTCACTTTCGCGCGATCGTTTCAAGCAGATTCTCTCCTGCCTTCGCTTTTACAGTAGCGCTGGTCCCGCTCCCCAAAGCCCTGTAGACAAAATCTCTCCATTCCTTGCACTTGTGCAGCACGCCTGTCGGAACAACTACATGCCCGATCAGAATCTATCAATTGACGAGACTCTGGTCATGTACAAAGGACGGGTACAGTTTAGGCAGTACATTCCTTCTAAGAAGAGCAAGTATGGTATCAAGTTATACTGCCTGTGTGAGGCCAAGTCCGGATACCTGTGGAACTTTGCCGTTCACACAACGCAGCAGGAGAATGCCAGGTTTGGTGCCGGAGTGGACTGTGAGGCCCTGTCCTTTAGTGAGCGAGTCGTAGCCGAGCTATGCCGCGACATTCTACATCTTGGCCAACGCATCTTCACCGACAGCTGGTTTACATCGTACCGACTGGCTTCGTGGCTACTGGCCCGCGACATCATGCTGACTGGCACCGTGCGCAAAGATCGTGGACCGCCGCCACTGCTGCGAGACACTAACCTGCACCCTACATCATCAGCATTCGCAAGGTGTGGCAACGTGCTGGCGTGCAAGTTTGTAGACTCCAAGAACAGTGGCAAGAAGACTGTGTACTTGCTGGACACGGCAGGTAACGCGCAGTGCCACGATGTAGCCCGCGTTCGCCCTGGTGGTCAGCAGCAAGTGGTGGCGAAGCCGGTCAGCATCACCACGTACAGTCGTTGGATGGGTGGAGTGGACCGCATGGACTCTAACACGAGTCCCTACATAGCAAACCGCAAATCGCTGCGCTGGTTCAACAAGCTGGCTTTCCATCTGATTGTGCTGCTTGTCCGCAACGCCTGGATCTTGTACAATTACCACGGCGGCAGCATGTCCTTCCTCCACTTCTTGCGCAAGGCGTTAGATATTCTGGTTGCGGAAACCGGTGTTGCCTGCATTAACTGCATTGTTTTTCCGCATTAAAAATACACACTTGTTAAGTCTAGCAGCCACAGGAAACATTTTTTTCAGTCAGAACAGTCTCTTGGCACTTGTTTCTTGGCGGCTGTTAATCGACTGTAAACCATTCTACTCTGTGCATGTGACTTTATCATTCACTATGGGAAGCTATCGTTGCCTTATTGGTGTGTTAGATACATAGATGAAGGAATGAAGTTCTATTGATTATAAATATGGTTATATATAGCAGTCAGTAGTCCTTATACATAATATTTATATGGCCGTTTTCGGCCTCTAGTCGTCGGGAACGGCTGTGGTAAAAAATCCAACAAATCTGGCCCATAGAGATTGATTTTATGCCGTCTAGCTTGGAGGTAGACAGAATGGACGAAAACGGCCATCCGTCTGCCTATGGTTAAAACCAGAATAGATGACTTCGTAATGAATTTACTGTCATTCCCCGGGGACCCCAAAGACCCCAGGAAAAAGAAAAATAAGTAAAAAACGGCGGATAACTTGGATATTAAGTGGCATTTTTTAACTTAAACTTTGTCGCAGTTATGCAGTATAAAAGCATAGAATGAGTTTCAATCAGCTTTCTGTTAATCATTTTCATATTGGGCAAAAATGGAAAAAGTAAGTTACAAATGCATTTTTTTATTTTTCCACCGAAGGGTCCCCGGTTTAATTCCCTGGCCGGGGAGTCCCGACAGGCTCCCCGTTGCCCCGGGGAGCACTCCCCGGGGTCGACATCCCCACTGCTAATTATGCTGCTAAAACAGAAAAAGCCCTAAAAATTACCAATATTGCTACTATGAAGCACTTAAATATAAGAAACTGAAAAATTCAGCGGGTACAATAGATTGTGAGCTACATGCATTGAGCGGCGCTTTTTATACTTTCACAACCACTTTATTCACCAAAAAATTAAAGCTAGTGCACCGAAAAATAATTCTTTATTTTTTCTGTCAGCGATATTTTAACAATAAAATTTATTCAACTTGTCACACACTTTTGCACCTACTTATCTAACTGTGCGTCTGCTACAAGAACAACAAGAACAATGTTAGCATTTAGTGATCTCTTCTACATTGGTTTTATTGTGCTCGAAATTCACGCATTAATTTTCCTTCTCAAAGCTATCTTTATCTTAGTGAGGCAGGATTTAATTAACCTACAATCTCTACTAACAGTAGTTAAGCGCGAACCAATTTCTCAACCAATCAAATAATTTATTTAGTTGTTTAAATGCTATCCCTTTTGTTTTAATTCTTGCTAAATTTGTTTTAACTCACCAATTTTGTTTCAATGTATTCCTTCTTCCCCAAAAATTTAGTATAAAAGGGATCCGGGTCAACTCTAAAATAAAATAACCTTTTCTTGTTTGGGATTTTGCTCTAAACAGTTCTTGCTGTTGCGAGAAGCTCTTAGTGGAACAAATTAAATTTGGCTAAGACTCATCTCATTATTTCTTTGAGAATAGTGAAACTTGAGTTCGTGGAGACCAAGAACTAGGGATCCGAGTAAGGAAACTTGAGGTCGTGGAGACCCAAACTAGGGTTCTGAATAGGGAACTTGAGGTCGTGGAGATTTAAACTAGGGATCTGAACAGGGAACTTGAGGTCGTGGAGACCCAAACTAGGGATCTGAATAGGGAAACCAGAGGTCGTGAAGACCCAGGATAGAGGCCAGAAGGAGAATCTCGAGGGCGTACAGACCCTAAGAAAGCCGTACAGGCTACAATAGACAATAGGCGCTAAAGAGATTAGGCATTAGGAGAACAAATTAGTCACCGCTGGACACCCTTGATCCCCGGAAAACGCTAGACTTTCGGACTGAACTACCGCTCGGGCACTACACGCTATCACAATGTTTCTAAGAAATCGTGTGAAATTAGAAATTTCTAAGAAAGGCCATAGTTTAGGGCAGCCAACGCTATTTAAAGCAGACATTTAGTAGGATTTTGTAGGAAAGAGGCAACACGTCTCTAACAACTTGGTGACAATTCGGTAGGATATTAGGACAGGAGTACCCACTAGAACATTAGGCCAATCAATCTGGACAAGACTCCCAGTTAGGATAGTTCTTTAAGAGTATCAATACGAGCTGCAAAACTTTGATGAGCAGCGGCACGATCTAGTATAATTCCTTCTCTTCCTCTTCACTCTTTCTTAGTTGTTTGAACGACGGAATCTCAGAGTCTTAGAGCATATTTGTTATTTTTACAACATGGCAAAAAAATTAATTTGCTGGCTTTCAAAAAATACTAAAAAGCCCAATTTGGGCATGCTATTTTCACTAGTGGCTTGAGACGACTGTCGGCGCTTTAGACAAACTACCCTCCCCCCTCTTGCTCTCTCGTTCCTCCTGCGTCCGAGCCTCTCGCCATACGTCATTCTATTTTTAGACTGAGGGCTTCGCGGACCCCGTTTCCCGAGCCGAACCCTCCCTTGTGCAGCCTTGTGCGCACAAGCCCAAATTTGGCATGCTATTTTCATGCTACTCTCTCCCCCATGTTTAATCAATATCTGTCGTGCATCATTCCCACTCTTCGGGCTGTCGTTCTATGGTTAACCCATGTAATGCCCAAACGCTCCACCCTCCGCGTTTTATATCAATGCACGTCTGAATTTCTCAGCAGAACCGCTTCCTGGGGACTTGTCGAGAGCTTTCTCTAAGTTCAGCTCTCTAGCGCCGGTTACAGCGAAGCAAAGCTCCTGAGCTGGTCTTGGTAGAGCATTGCTAGTGCTATAGCTCTGTTTTCTAGCCTACCGTATTGGCAGGAAATCATTTGGCTAAAGCCATTCTGCTGATTATCTATTCGCGACACAGGCGCGAATGTAAGAGTGAGAGTGATTGTGCAGTCGCAGCACACGTGCGCGATTCGAAGAAATAGTTGTTAGACTTAGTCAGTTGTGAGTCTATTGCTGCTGCAGGCACATATACCTATTCCTCGCTGCCCATCTGCGCGAGATGTAGCTAATAGGTTAGTAGGAATTAGGAATCCTCTGAGAGTCAAACTCAGACACGCTCAAGCGCGGACATTATGTCAGTGCCGGGACTGCGCTGCTTAGGCCATTTGCTACCATTGAGTCCTGTCATTTGGACATTGAAATCTCTGAGACCAGTTATTATAGCTGTTTGGAACCCAAACAGACCCTTTCATCGCGGATCCTACGGTCCCCACGCTGGTGGCAGCACTACCCTTAATTTTAGAATTCTCCCCAGTTTCAGCCCACTTACGAGTGCTTAGCAAGGTTGCCTCGGACACCAGCAGTCCACATAACCCAAGCACACCAAAGGAGAACCACTTCACTGGTGATAGCTGTGGAATAGACTCCAAAACCCCAAGCAACCAAAAGCTCAGTTACTACACTGAGCTCCTTGATGAGACAGTGGGAAGTCATCGCAGACGCCTATGATCAGTTACACGACGCGTTTCGTAAAGAAAATCCCAACTGCGGAGTAAATAAAACATCTCAGTACGAAATGTTTGGCAGTGACTTTGTCATAGAGCTCTTATGTCTGCAAGACCTTCTGGTACCTTTCAAAGCATTTATGAGTATTCTTCAAGATGGCCAACTTCCTCATTGGAAGGTTGGCACCCTTTGGAAGACTGTAGCCGATTTTCTTCATGTGCGAGGCGAACGCTTTTGCAGGTTGGTTTAGAGATGAAATATTGTTTAAGTTTTTCACCAGTTTTCTATTAGCCGTACGAGTTCATAATTTGATATGTATATGAGTTATATTATTTCATTAGACAAAATTAGGCGCCTTTTTAAAATGGACATAGTTAAATAAATTGACGAAGTTTAATAAATTAAACAGGCTGGATTATCCTCGCAACGACAAGTTTGCCGACTCAATTTGCCCAGATAGCGAATTTGCAGGCGTCCTATTGCTAGAGGGTTGGCTCATTCAGGTTGCCCCTGATGATCAGGCTTCACCTCAGACTCCTGGCAGGCGACGTCGTCCTGGTGGTCCCATCCATTGGCGACTTCGTGAGCAAAATGTAGAATATAGTGATTCATCCAATCATATTTCCATTAATGTAACTTATATCCTTAAAATATGCATTTTTACACAGGACATCGAAGACGATATCTGCAAGCTGGCAGGAGCCCTTCATCGCAGTTTGTCACTCGAATCAAGCGCTGCTTGAATAAGTCCCAGCTTGATTGTGCAGTACTTGATGCTACAAATGCCATCTCTGAGCTGACCTCGAGGGGCTGGCAAAAGTGGAGGCGATAACATCGTCACCGGAAGCTTTCCGCCTCGTCAATCAGGCTTCGTGTTTTGCTACACTGCGCAACCTGGACAAGCGCCTGTCACGTGTGAACGTTGCATCATATGTGACGGCCGACAAGGCTGGTTGAAGCCTGATGTCTGTGGCGAGATTGTCAATATCGAAGTGGGTGAACCACGGCATTCCGCTGATTTCATGCTTGGGCGCAACCTAGGGATTCACCCGGCCGTTTCTATTGGCAAAACACACATGTAAGTCGCTATTGGGCGGAATAGTAGTCACGTGACTGCACTCAGTCAATAGCGACTTACATTTGTGTGTTGCCAATAGAAACGGCCGAGTGATTCCCAAGGTTGCGCATGTATGGCTGATTTTGCCCTTCATCTAACTGGAAAAACACGCGATAGAAATAGCTTTGCTGCAACTGCAGATGACCATTTATTTTTTTCAAACCCTTGCATATTCAATCGGGCCGGAAAAAGGCATGCGCGCTGCTTGACTTTGCGCTCCAATGTGGAGGATCTGGTAAGAACTAGTAAAATTAAAAACTCTCAAACTATTCGGTGCAGTAGCAATAAAGTACAATAAACTTGCCTGTATGATTCAAGTCGTAGAAAACATTACAGAATAGTAACATTACTTTATTTATTCTCTAATTAAGTTACTAGCAAAGCTGAAATGGATGCTGCCACTTTTTGCCAGTTGCCGAGGTGCGCAACAACGGTGGCAGAGGGTCGAGGTTGGCTAGAGGGCTCTTGAACATGTTCAACCAAGTATCGTGCCAGACATTCCTGTGCTGGATGAAGGGTACACTGGTGAGGTGAGGTGCCGTAGTTGGATTTTGCGCTGCTGTCATGGCCGCAAATGGAGTCAATCAGGCTCTAGATCTGGAGGATCTAGGGGCTAATGTGATAATTGAGGACTTCGACTCCGTGACCATCACTCAGCTGGAAGGGGTGGACCTGGATTTCGCCCTGCTAATGGATTCGGTTGGAGTGCGCAGGCAGTCCTTGATGCGTCCTCCTCCACCACCTGAGCCGCATGTGAGTGCCTCTTCTGCTTCACAGGCCTCACACGATGCCACTCAGAGCGCTGAGTCAAGTTCGGCTAGTCAGCCTGCTGCGTACGGAACCGCTAAAGGCAGAGCTACTACCCCTTCTGCAGCTCAAACAGGAGGGTCCAGGAAGTCAGGCAAGCTGCTGCCGGTTCCCGGTGAGTTGAAGGGGACACTTCTTGGAGCAAAAGGTTTTGTGGAATCAGTCTCCCTGATCGTGGTGGGACTTGACAAGAATCTGACAGGTGAGTTCAACGCCAAGAGAATGGCAGATTAGGTGTTTTCCGGTGTGCCCAGCCTGCAGGGCAAGCCGTCCACTGAGTACCAGGCAGCTTTGGAGAAGATTTTTGCCGACAACGGAGTGCCTAAATTTCTTGGCAAGTGGGCCAGTGAAAACCGCACCAAAGTTGGCCACATGCTCCTCGCAGGAGGAATCGCCAAGGCACCGGTCGGCATTAAGCAGAAGATAGATGCCAAGATTGATGGATTCCCAGCCAAGGAGATCCAGACGGGCTTCCGTACTGAGAAAAAGGTGGCTCTCTCTGGGGCGAAAACACATGTCCCGAAGGTGGCCCTGTTTGAGGCAGACGAACTGAAAATCAAGACGGGATGCAGGTCAGGTGTCCTACTGAAAACTTGACCAAACCTAGTTTACTTCTGCGTCTACCACCCAATGCAGCTGACACAGAGCGAATTCCTATCAATGTGCGATCCAATGTCACTCAATGCTAAACACAACTCTGCAGCTTTTATTTTCCTTTAGTAACCTACCAGACAGTACACCAATGCATTCTGGGGTTGCGGCAACAATATGCAAGCTTCGTGAACGGTTTTGGATTTTAAAGGTGAGACAGCGCGTGAAGCAGTTACTGGCGGGGTTTGTTGTCTGCAAGAAGTTTCAAGGTCGACCGTTTTCCGTGAGTGCGGTTCCGCAGCTTCCATCCTTCCGTTTGTCAACTGTTCGTGCTTTTCGTACCGTAGGACTGGATTATGCTGGTCCGATATTCTATCGGACGGGGGAGAGTGGTGAGAGCAAAAAGGCGTACATCCTGCTCTTCACTTGCTCAGCAACTCAAGCCGTTCACCTGGAAGTTGTTTCGAGTATGGACAGCGAACAGCTTCTGCATGCACTGCGTCGGTTCGTGGCTCGACGGGGCATTCCCTCCGTCGTCAGTGACAATGCACGGACATTTCGGTCAGGCGCCAAACTGATCGGCGCTAGTGTCTCAGAAGAGCTGCAGTCGTTCTATTCCTCGAAGAAGATTTGTTGGCATTTTGTGCACGAGCGAGCCCCGTGGTGGGGAGGCTACTGGGAAAGGCTGATTGGCATCGTGAAGATGGCACTAAAAAGGCTGCAGGTCGACAGCTGTTCGACCAGTTGATCACTCTAACTGTGGAAGTCGAAGCTGTGGTTAACTGTCGGCCGCTGTTCAGGCGACGGATTCAGGTTCGGATCTTCGGATTCAGGCGACGGTATGGAGGTCATCACACCGTCCCATTTCATTGCAGCTAGTCGTCTCAGCCAAGAACCGGAAAATATCGACGGTGAGGCGGACTCCGTTCTACCGCTACCGAAACGGCTTAGAATGCTTAGAGCAGCTCTGGGTGGTTTTGGAACCAATGGAAGACGTCCTACTTGGAGTCTCTGCGCGAGAAAGCCCTAAAGGATCAACCTAACCACCGTCCACCAAATGTTGAAGTAGTTCTTCTGGCAGGTGAAGCTCGACAACCAAGACTCGAATGGAAATTGAGTATTGTCGAGGAAGTTCGTCCTGGCCGTGATGGACCGTTCGGTTCTTCTTCGCGTTGCGGGTGCTGGGAGTTCCCGGCGTTGGGAACGGGTGAGACGGCCAGTCCAGTCGTTGATTCCTTTAGAGGTTCAATCCTACGACCGTTATTTTTTGTACTTTCCCACAACTTTCGAATTCGTTTGCTAACTTTTTTTGACAGCCTCTCGCAAAATTTTTCAATGGGAAAAGGTTTGTTTTTCTGTTTTTAGATAATTCTCTTGGTGGTGGACGATGTTACACGCGTCATTATTCGTCATTTTTCCGTTCACGTCGTAATATACTTTTTCCTTATCTATCATGCTTACGTGCGCTTAAACTTGGCTCTAACGGTTTTCTGGTCTCTGCTGACTGTTTCACTCAAAGCAACAAACCAGTCCTTGTCTGTTAGGCTAAGATTTTTTTTTCATTTTTCATTGTTATTTCGCAACAAGTTCGAACGTAATTTAGTTTTGCTTCTCCGAATTTAAAAATCAAATGATAAATCATTTGGGGGGAGTGTCGAAAAAATGAGTTGGCCTAGGCTAGCCGCCTATTTCATCCATAACTTATTTTTCTCTATTTTCACTGTACGCACAATGTACTCAATATATATCTCCGCCAACCCCCTCCCAACCTTTTCACCTATGTTTAAGTTATAAAATATAAAAGCTGAATTCTGGGCTGCCACCGCCCTAACTTCGTTTTCTTTATCGTCAGCTAAAATCAGTTTATCGGTTTATTTTATAGTCGCTATACCTGCGTTTGCTGCTAAGTGCTGACATTTTTGTCCTGTGCATATGTCTTCTCTTGCTTTTTTGTAAGAGATGTAAAAACATGTAGAAGAGAAAACGATTACATGCACAAGAGTGTGTAGTCGGCGAGTATGGCGTGCAGTAAGTGTGCAAACAAAAAGTTCCTAGTATACATTCCGGCATGCATCCAACATGATCCGGATTATGGAGCAGGAGTTAGATGGCCTGGTCAGGGACTCAACCTAGTCTCTACAGCTCTGCCTAGTATATCAAGGGAGATCTAGGAGAATCCGAAAAAATCTACTATCAGATCCCGCAACCAGAGCATGGTTAAATTATATAAAAATATATAATTTTTTATATCATCGGCTGGTCGTCGACGAAGGTCGTCTTAACTGACAAGGAATGTACAGAGCGTACCGTGTTTCGTGAGGAGATGCATGTTTCTTTGCAGCTCTGTCTTTTCCAATGTTGACGCATCTTTCGAAGGCAGACGATGTTGGAAGGATAAGATGTATTGCCCCTAGTGCCATGCTTTGTTGTTTTAACATTGCGATTGTTGCAAACGTTGACGAGAAGCCATGTTGCTATTACACTGTTGCTAGAATGTTTTAGAAACGTTGATTATGTTTTCGAAAATTAAATAATGCAACCTCTCTTTTTCGTAAATTACACAATCTATTAAAGAATGAATAAGTTTTTATATTTTAATAACTTTTAAGTTATCTATTTATTACTAATGGATTATAACTTTTATTTAGGATATACTTTTTGTTGAACTGCGTATTCAATAAATGCTTTGTGCTATAATTTTCAAATTTCATCGTCCTTAAATTTTTGTTGTGCGCTGGAGACCTAAATTGGCTAAGCCAAGAGCTAAGGAGCCTAGGTATTTGAGAACAGTTCGTTTGATTTCATCACTTCAATTCAATTCATTTCAGTGCCTTTTGAATTATCATTCAACAATTTTGATTACTAGCATACAACATACTAGCTCGATTACTTGCAGTGCCACCTGGCATCGATGTATTGGCATTTTTGGCTTACCTTGTCATCACCATGGTGACAACTTCTGATTCTGAAGTATAAGAGCCTGTGGGTCGTTATCTGGTGATTAATGATAACCTGTCAATGTCAAATAATCCAATGCCTTCTGGCTCTAACCAACAGGGTCATTCTATTGGTAAGGACTCTTTAAAGCTCGTAGATAGTAGACCTAGTTATTTTATTATTAGTAGCTACTATTTATTAGCTACATAACACATGCTAGCTTTTTCTTGTGAAGTAGCTAAAACCCTATTATATACTGTATGTTACGTATTTCACGCATGTAATTCTGCCTTTTCCTTTTAGTGTATTCGTAAACTCAATTAATACTATGCACTAAATATGTACGCCTACATCTTTTATTTTGCCTTAACAAAGAATTCAGTAAGAAAATATTGTTATAATGTATCCGCCATTTTTGTAAAATTTACTATATAAGCAAGAAAATATACGGTAGGAAAGATAACTTTCTCCGCTTGGTTTGCCACTTGGCTCCAACACTCATATCCTGAGCAGTTGTGCTAAAAATAGAACTTAGTATTCGTCAGTCTTCCCTCCTTTTCTTAGAGGAGCGTCCAGTAGAGACGAACAGCCACTCCCTTCCCTTCCTCACCGCGAGCGCTCCCCGGAACGATCCGAGCCCGCACATACCCCCCCCCCTTGGACGTGCAGTAATCCCAAGAAGCCCTCCCCACTCTACCCCAGGCATAGCGATTGCCAAGTCACTGCCCGCCCCGACTAATTGTCCCTTAATATTAGACGTCTGATTCCGCTACTTAATTCCCAATGAAGCAAACTGCCCTCCCCGCCAGCATTCCCCATTAACCACTAGAATTCCCCATTAGCGCACCAGGCAACTCTAATCCATCGCGAAGCCCTTACCCCCCCCCCATTTATATTTCCCTGGACTGAGTAGAAAATTGTGTCTTGCCGCTCGGACACATCACGCCACCAGGAGCAACCTAAGGCTTACTCCTATCAGTAGTAAAAATTGCGTATCTTCTTTAAATCCCAAGACCCTCGAAATTCCCTGCAAAAATTTGATAAAATAAAGTTAATACTCCCCGACCCCTGTAACAAATTTGGCGGAATTTTAGTGAAAAGCAAAAGACACTATCACAAATTTGGTATCAGTAATAGGATAAACTTACCTCCCTCACGACCCTACAACAATTTGGTGGCAGCGGTAAAGGATTAGAATCTGGTGAAACGCGCACTCAAACCCCAGTATAATTTTCCATCCCCTATCCCTGAAGTACAATGGCCGCAGGAATTAACGAAGCCCTAGGACTCTTAGCCGAAGAGCTCCGTAAACAGCGCCGATCAAATTCAAGAAACTAGTAAAAGCATTAGTACATTTGACGGTACCCCATTCCAATTAGAAGGAGAAGTATCCGCCCAAGTGAAATTTGGCGATATCCAAATCGAAGTTGATTTCCTCCTATGCCGACATGACTGTGACAATATTCTAGGAATTGAATTTTTCCTATTCCAATGCGAAAGCATTCAGCTAGCCAAAGGAATGCTAGTGCTCAATGAAGGAACTTGTATACCCATGCAGTATACCCGCCTACCCGTGAAAGTTTGCCGAGTTTATACTCAAGAAAGAGCAACCGTCCCAACCAATAGTGCCCTCCGAATACCCGTGAAATTAGCCAAGAATTGTGAATCGAATTACGGCACTCCCATGACCATAAAAGCCATTGGCGATACTATCCGAACCCGTGATTTCTCATTAGAAATGGTTCCAACCCTAGTAACTATGAAAGAAGGCAAAGGAATTGTCGAGATTATTAACCGCCACCCAGTAGATGTGAATTTAACTCAGACTTCCCTAATTGGCCTAGCCAGACCCATGAAAGCCAAAGACTTGACCTATTGGCAAACCCAATCTACCAACCCCCAACCCCCGGCGAAAGTCAACCAGACCCAATGTACAGAAGACTCATTGAGTAACCCACGAAATCTCTATTAAAGACCCCACCCCCGTTAGGATCCCAGCTAGACGCATCCCCCCACACTTGCAAAAGCAAGTTGACGCCCAATTAGACGACATGTTAGCTAAAAACCTAATTAGACCCTGCTATTCAACCTACTCCACCCCCCTAGTAATTGTCCCCAAGAAAGATGGTTCCATCAGAATAGTCAGCGATTTCCGAGTACTCAACTCAAGAGTTAATTACTACCCCTACCCCCTCCCCAATATCCAAAAGACCTTCTCCCACCTAACTGGTAGCCAATATTTTAGCAGCCTTGGTTTAAACTCAGGATACTGGCAAGTCCCCATCAAAGAAGAAGATAAGCATCGAACCGCCTTCTCCACCCTAACTAGAGGCCAATTTGAATACCAAGTGATGGCCCAAGGACTTTCCAATGCCCCCGGAACCTTCCAACGTCTAATGAATTTAGTCCTATTAGGAATCCAGCATAAGTTCGCCATGTCCTATATAGACGATATAATAGCCTACTCCCAAACTTTTGCCGAACATTTAGAGCACTTGAGAGAAGTATTCAAGCGACTAATTGCCGCAGGTCTAAAGTTGAGACCCAAAAAGTGCAATCTTTTCCATCACGAGTTAAAGTACTTAGGACACGTGATTGGCCGACAAGGCATTCAAACAGACAAGACGAAGATTGAAGCAATCCAAACTGGGCCCCGTCCTAAAGACGTAAAAGAATTACGCAGTTTTCTTGGCCTATGCAACTATCATTGCCGATTTGTAAAGAATTATGCCAAAGTGGCTCACCCCCTATTCCAATAGACTCGAAAAGAAGTCCAGAATTTCCGATCTAAATGGAGCAAAGTGCATGATGAAGCCGTTGAAGCTCTAAAGCAGCGAATGATATCCACTGAAGTGTTAGCATACCCCGAATATGTCGAAGATGAGAATGTGAAGATGGTGCTCGACACAGATGCCAGTGACGACAGGATTGGCGCATGCCTTGGCCAAATCCAGAGTGATGACATAGAGCGACCAATAGTTCCCTTCGTTCCCATAACCCCGATACTTGAAACCGGAATTGCACAACAAGCAAACAATCTATTCTCAATCTAGTCAATCGACCTCCACCCGTCCAAACGGTGCAGTCGGTGGTCGTTAGAGGTGTACCGACGGAGATCGAAGTACCGGCCTTCGTAGAGCATCTAAAGAAGGATGTGGGGCTCAAGGTCGTCTCTGCGAGCCGCATAACCTCCAGAGCGCGAAATGAGCCGACGCATCTAATCCGACTTTTCCTTCCCAATAAGGCTACTGCTGATGCGTGCCTGGCAACGGGCATTATATCCGACTTTACGCATTATGTCTGTGAGCCCAGCAAGACGACCGCTCCAGTAAGGGCACTCCAATGTAGCAAGTGTCAACGTTTTGGACATACTGCCAACCGGTGCCGGTCCGCCCCCCGCTGCAATATCTGTGCGGAGGCGCATCGTTGGCAGAATTGCCCCAACCCTGAAGCGGCAAGGTGCGCCAACTGTGGAGAGGCTCATCGGGCCAACCACCGAAACTGTCCTGTGGCCAATGAAAAACATGACGAAGCGGCCCGGCGTGCTGCAGCGTTCCAAGCTGGCGCCCGGGAAGCGGCAGCAACGGCACAGGCAACAGTGGCAAAAACCAATCGAGCAGCTTTTGCAGCAGCACTGGTACCGGCAGCAGCAGCAGCAGCAGCAGCGCCACCTGCCCCCGCTCCTCGTCCAGCCCTAGCGACGGCGTCAAGAGCAACCGAGACCGCTGCACGGGCGTCCACGGCTACGGGGGGCACTGACGACGACTCGTCCTGGCTCACCGGCCCCAGCCTTCCTAGTCGGAAGCGCCCTGTGCGCGACTCGATTGATTCTGAGACCCAAACGCAGCCGCCAGCAAGAGCTGAAGCGCCAACTAATGTACCGGACTTTCAAGGACTGGTGAGTGGGCTCCTCCCCCTCCTGGTTCAAGCACTTGTTGAGGTGCTTACGACTCTCTGGCTGAGTCCAGCCGAACGGCCGCCTACTACAGAAGGTACCGGTCAATCCGTGCAAGATGTAGTAGGTAGGGTTCTGGCCCGGGTACTCGAAAGAGGATCGGCAAGTCACAAAGGCCTTGGTCAGCTGCTTGGTGCCTCCTGGCGTCAGGCGGATGGCCAGACCTAGACAAATATCTAGAGAATACCTTCGGTGATAGTGAGTCAGACAGCTCTAACCCCGCTGCCCTAGGGCTTAAGATTGCCCATCTCAATTGCAGGGGGATTATACCAAAGCTAAAAGAACTCAGGCTCTGGGTCTCAGACCAAAAGCTGGATATTGCTCTGTTTTCTGAGACCATCCTAAAAAATACCCAAGTATGCACTTTTCCGGGCTATGCTGCAGTGCGGTTTGACCTTCCGAACACGAACCGTGGACTCCTCCTTGTGCACACCCCTCGAGTAAAGGTAGCCGACGTCCAGCTCTCGTATGACAACGTCAACCATGAGGTCCTCACCTGCACAGTCACTCCTGTGGCGCCCCCGCGCATGTCCACCTTTCCAATTATCCCTGGTCTATCGGTTCCCATCGCCGGACAACCTTGACACCGGTCTTTTGACGAGGCTGTCTTCGGCCAAGTATTCGCTCATCATGGGAGACCTAAATGCTAGACACAGCTTCTTAGGGGGCGAAAGTCGCAATAACAGAGCAGGACAGCAGCTCCACGATTGGCTCTGTGGCAATCCATCCCAACGCCCTACCGTTCTCAACCAACCAGGCCAGTTTACTAGAATAGCCCATCGGCAAGGCGTTGTGTCCCGGAATGTGCTTGACCTTGGGTTAGCCTCCGGTGACCTCGTCTCATATGTTCAAGACTTTAAAGTGGGCTCTGACCTGGACAGTGACCATCTCCCAATTATACTCACGCTAGCGAGCAACTCCCCAGATTGGCAAGGGCCGGAGAAGGCCCGAAATTTTGCCAAAGCTAACTGGGAAGAGTTCCAAAACTCCCTGATGGAAAAGCTGGTACATGCGTGGCCTCCAGACCTTAGCACTAGGCAGCAGATTGATGCGGAGGTCGACCTCATCACAAACGCAATCCAGAAAACCATTGAGGAAAATGTCCCGGTCAGAAAAGGCCGTAGAGCACTCCCCCAAAGGATCATTGCTATGATCAAGGAGAGGAGAAAGCTCCGGCGTCTGTATCACAGTACCAGGGACGATAACTTTGGGCTGCTTGCGAATAGGAAGGCGAAGGAGATTAAAAGCGCTATCCATTCGTTTGAGCAGGGCCAGTTTACCCAATTGTGCGAGAAAATAGTTGAAAAAAGTCAATGCCGGAATGTCAAGGACTTCTGGCAAGACAAAAAAATTGATGGGGCGTAAAAAGGGCACCACTATTCCATTCTTGAACGATGGCGTCTCCCTCGCACATACTGACTCAGACAAAGCGGACATGCTAGCGAGTGCGCTAGATGCCAAAATGCGTCCAATCCCATCTACTGACGAGAATCTGAAGAAGCGGGTTGAGCAGGTCATGAAGCTCCCCCTTTTCAGACCTGTCCCTCCGGGCGCTAAACCGCATATGGGCCACCCCCTGGAGGCTCCGTTTTCTGTTACAGATACCCTCTGGGAGCTGGACCATCTGAAAGTCGACAGTGCTCCGGGCCTGGACAAAGTTCCTAACTGCGTCCTTAAGCATGGCCTAGAGCCCATTGCGGTTACCCGCATTACCAAACTCTTTAATGATTGTTATCGTACGGGCATCTTCCCATCGCAGTGGAAAAAAGCGGTGGTGACGATGATCCCCAAACCAGACAAACCGCCTGAGTCCCCGGGATTCTATCGGCCTATCAGCCTGACTTCCTGCCTCGGCAAGGTGTTCGAGAAATTATTGGTGAGAAGGCTGATGAAACATCTTGAAGACCAAGGAATCCTCGGTGCGGACCAGTGCGCCTACAGGAAGGTCCACTCGACGTATGACAACCTTGTCCGACTCGTCCAGGACGTCCAAGTGGGCAAAGCTAAACTTAAACGGCTGCTGGCCATCCTCCTTGACGTGCAAGCGGCGTTTGACTCTGTGTGGTATGACTTCCTGCGGTTTAGAATGCACGAAGTTGACACACCAGATGCCCTTGTCAGGATCTGCTCAGACTATCTAGCAGAGAGGCTAATGCAGGTCAGGGTGAACGGAGCGCTCAGCCAACCGTACGCGCTACAGGCTGGCGTCCCACAAGGCGGCATTTTAAGCCCGTTCCTGTACCTGCTCTTTATCAGCACCATGCCTCGGCCACAACATCCAAACCTCAAGCGCAGCCAGTTCGCCGATGACATGGCCATCTGGGCCTCGGCGGACTCCTTCGCCAGCCTCAAGACTCTCCTGCAGCCCTACCTTGACCAGGTTTGGAACTGGTGTGGGGGACAGGGGATAAAGATCAACGCTGGCAAGAGTCAGGCAATCGCCTTTAACTACAAACCTACTCGCCGGCTCGATCTGCGCCCCAAGCTTAAACTGGGCGGCACGAATCTGGAATACTAAGAAGTCCGGTTCCTTGGTATGAACCTGGACTACCGGCTGACCCTCAACTCTCACGTAGAGAGAGTTGTCAGCCATGGTCGGGCGCTTGCCCTGTCGATCAATCGC
This sequence comes from Macrostomum lignano, assembly GCA_002269645.1. Lineage (NCBI taxonomy): Eukaryota > Metazoa > Platyhelminthes > Macrostomidae > Macrostomum > Macrostomum lignano. Next base: position 39,093 of record NIVC01000255.1, read on the forward strand.
ATTGCAAAGCTCACCCGACTAAGCAGCAATACCCTAAAAATGCTATACAGGGCCTACGTGGAGAGCGTGCTAACCTATGGCGCCCCCGTGCTCAATATCATTGCACCCAGCAACCTCAACAAGTTGCAAAAAATCCAAAATCTAGCCCTCGGGATTTGCTACGGTGCCCCAAGTTACACGCAGGTGGCCTACCTTCACGAGATCGCAGCGATCCCCATGCTGGCCGACAGGCTTCGGGCCCTTGGAGTAGGATGGCTGACGAAGGTGAAGGCCGCCGGGCACCACGACTTCCATATTGAGCCTGAGCTCCCTAGAGCGGCTAGAAATCTCCTCCAGTGCTGAACCTTCTTTGGGACAGCCTAAAAAGGAGGCACGCAAATAGGTTAGCTGCGGCAAATGCGGCAGCCCGAGCGGCTAGAAACCCGCCTTGAGCTAACCATAGCCCCCCTCCGCTGCGCGTTAGTGCAGTGTCGAGTGAGCCAAAAAGAGGGCTTAAATGCTGCCAATTAAACATATAGGAAATAAAAGCGAGTGCTTGACTGGTTGGGGGGGGGGTCCCGCGATCCAGTTTTAAAATGGGCAGATCAAGAGAACTTTATTGCTTACCTGTGATCGCCTGAACCGCACCGCCGCTTTCTTTTACATTGCTTCCTATATTATTGTTAAACATAACTGTACATATCCAAATATCTGCACGCCTGCCTTTTTGCACCCAGGCATAAATGCGTTTTTATTCAGCTCTTGCCACTTTTTTACTCTAAAAAAATAACTTTTATTTTACACTACTAATGCTTTTATCTATGTTTTACCATTGTACATATGACAAATAACTAACTAAATTATTTTATCACCTGGCTACTACTTACAGTAGTCATTTTCAATTAATGCCAATACTACTCTAAATTTTAATCCAATAATGCTTGCACTACCCCTTACAGTATGGTCCAGATCTTTGTGAGGACCCCCCTCTATTCAGAAATTCCCCCTATTTTAGTGCAAAATAATCTTAACGAAGCCAAATGTAAATATTTTAAATCCCAACTCGAAATTCAATTTTTAATGCTTCGCCAACTAAATTCGTACATATAATTTATAATAAATCGGCAGAGCCCATCTCGGGCTGATCCGAGGGTGCCTAACTTACACCCATTCGTTTAACAACAACAAAAAACAATCTATTCTGCTATCCCGATAATTACTATTGCTATCCCGCTATCCGATATGTCCGACAAAGCGAGAAACCTAGAGAAGCTGCAAGACGAACTCAGTTTAAGCCCCAGCGAAGAAGAAGGCGAATTAATTAGCGACGAAGAAAATGAGCTGCCTATTCCCGACCGCAAGCAAACTAGACCCCAGCCTCCCAAACCAAGGCCTCGCCCATCCTCCGTGGTGGTGCGCCCACCGACTAGTACAACTCCCATGGATCGAGTCGACCTTCTAAAACGTCAGGCTGAAGCTCCAGTCCGAACGCCTCCAGCCACTTTGAAGCGCCAGCCCAAAGACTGCCGCTCTTCTATTATTCTACCTCCGGCCGAAACCCCTAGTACTAGTGTTATGAAGCGCCTGGGACCTCGTCAGCCGTCTGCAATTTCATCTCTCCGGCAACGATCGAAATCACCCGCCAAACAGCCGTCAACAAGAAGGCCGCCAACGTCAACGATCTCAACTCCCCGGACGCGTGCTAGGTCACCAGTCAGGCGATCGACAGACAGACGGCCGTTGGTCAGTCGGCAGCCATCATCAGCATCGCCGCCCCGTGACCCCCGGCCGCGATCCAGCTCGCCTAAGCAGCAGCCATCGTCAGCCTCGCCTAGGCAACGAACCAGGTCGCCCGCCATGCAGCCGCCAATCAGCCAGCCGTCATTGGTGACGCCACCGGCACAATATGGCCTGCGATCACAGCACCAGCCTATTGAAAGATCACCTGTCGCTCAAATTCCCCCCTTGATGGTTGATTATGTCGAGCCAAATCCTCTGGAGGAGATCAGAGGCGAATTCGGCATTGTCATCCTTCATCTTTCTGAGAATCAACGAGAAGAATACCGCCGGTTGGCCAACAATATGAAGAACTACATTGTTAGCATGGGCCGTCTTCGCCTGGACGGTAGGCCTCTGCCAACCCGAGAAGCCCTAAAGCCTACGATTCAAGCTCTGCGCCGAATGCAGCCGCACCAGGCTGTCGCTGCTTGGAAACGAGCCGTGGCATATGCCTTGCATGAGCTTAATAACGGCTGGGTCAACCGCGCGATGGTTCGAACTGAAGTCCTGTGGACTGGTCTAGAATGTGGTTGGCCCTACCACGATCGACTACCGACTGCTATGATTCAATATATGTAGTGACTGAATCTGATATGCTATCATGTTACTGACATTAGTGTGTAACGTTTTTGAAAAATTCTCCCGCACTTTTTTTAAAAATTTTTTGCTATTTTTCACGCGCATGTTTTTTTCGAATTTTTCTTTTAGGAAAGCCAATTGAAGTAGCTAAAATCCTATTATATACTGTATGTTACGTATTTCACGCATGTAATTCTGCCTTTTCCTTTTAGTGTATTCGTAAACTCAATTAATACTATGCACTAAATATGTACGCCTACATCTTTTATTTTGCCTTAACAAAGAATTCAGTGAGAAAATATTGTTATAATGTATCCGCCATTTTTGTAAAATTTACTATATAAGCAAGAAAATATACGGTAGGAAAGATAACTTTCTCCGCTTGGTTTGCCACGTGGCTCCAACACTCATATCCTGAGCAGTTGTGCTAAAAATAGAACTTAGTATTCGTCAGTCTTCCCTCCTTTTCTTAGAGGAGCGTACAGTAGAGACGCACAGCCACTCCCTTCCCTTCCTCACCGCGAGCGCTCCCCGGAACGATCCGAGCCCGCACATACCCCCCCCCTTGGACGTGCAGTAATCCCAAGAAGCCCTCCCCACTCTACCCCAGGCATAGCGATTGCCAAGTCACTGCCCGCCCCGACTAATTGTCCCTTAATATTAGACGTCTGATTCCGCTACTTAATTCCCAATGAAGCAAACTGCCCTCCCCGCCAGCATTCCCCATTAACCACTAGAATTCCCCATTAGCGCACCAGGCAACTCTAATCCATCGCGAAGCCCTTACCCCCCCCCATTTATATTTCCCTGGACTGAGTAGAAAATTTTGTCTTGCCGCTCGGATACATCACGCCACCAGGAGCAACCTAAGGCTTACTCCTATCAGTAGTAGAAATTGCGTATTTTCTTTAAATCCCAAGAGACCCTCGAAATTCCCTGCAATAATTTGATAAAATAAAGTTAATACCCCCCGACCCCTGTAACAAATTTGGTGGAATTTTAGTGAAAAGCAAAAGACACTATCACAAATTTGGTGTCAGTAATAGGATAAACTTACCTCCCTCACGACCCTACAACACTTGCCTTAATTTAAGCTATTATGAAGCAAAGCTAAGGCCTAATGTCCATTTTTTTATTTGAAAGCTTTATGTTTAATTTTTTTGACTCAAATATATAGAATTCTTTTAAAAAATATATAACATTTTTAGAAAGACAAGTCATTAATTCGTAAGGCCTAATAATACTTGTAGATACAAATTTACTAGATATATAAAATTTTATATAAATACAATATAAATGATCTAATACACTTAAAGACAAAATAACATTTGATGATAATCCATTAGCTAATTGCTTTTACCTTAACTTTAAAACTTTACCTAGACAATTCGGCTTCTAGAGAATGTAGTAAACGAACTATTCAACGGCATTTGAAAAGAAGCTATCTAGAAGCTGCTTCTGGGCAAGAAAACTACTTAGAAATTGAAATGCTTGACATTCAATGTGCTAGGCCTATGGTCATGGAGTCTAATGTGCCTCAGTTAGAGCAAATGTGTGAGCTCCCTAATGATAATTCATTGGATAATGGTAAGTTTTTCCCAGTTTTTACTTTCGTAAATAGTTCTTTTCTTAATGGTCTGCATTGTGCATTTTATAGCTGTTTACAATTAAATGAAAGCTATTTGAAGTATTATACAAAACTTTAGTAGAAAAGAAACTTTTTCAATCTAATTTTGTATTCTGTATCTTACCTTTTGGGCTTTATGAGTCTTAACTATTTCTCAAATCAATTTCTCTACTGAGTCTGAAGACAATGGTGTTGATGACCAATGTGCAAGGCTAGAAGATTTGCTTTGTGACTGGGCTAATACAACTGGACCAGAAATGTGTGAATTATCTACTTAAAAGTTTGCAATAAGAATTTCCAGGTCTTGCTTCTGACTACCGCTCACTATTAAAAACACATAGGAAGCTCCATTTTCGTTCTGTGTATCCTGGACATTACTATCATTTTGGGTAAAAGCTGGACTTGACTTCTTATTTATGCATTCTATTGCCCATTCTTGCCAGAATTTAGAGTTACATCTTTTTATTGATGGAGCCAAAGTGCACCATAGCACAACATACACAATGTGGCCTATACTAGCTAGAATTTCAAATTTGCCTCCATACATGCGCAACTGCTGGCCGACCTGGCCGATCTGGCCACTGTAAATTGTGGTGGACCAGGGGTAAGTCGCAAAAATGCCCAACCTAAAGAATACAGACGGAGTACTAATTAGATGACGAGGCATTTAGCCCTAATAAGACAGTCATAGTTACTCCTGCCGTTTACCCAAAATTGCGTTAAGGTTTCTTGTACAGGTAAGTCGCATTTTTGGTCGAAAAGTAAGTCGCATGGCCAGTGTAAATCAGGGGGGTTGCGCATGTATGTTTGCCTCACTCTGTCTTTAATGTTGGCTTGTACTCGTATTATGGAACAGGCAAGCCTCAATCTGCAACAGATTTTTTATTTGACTGTATTAATGAGTTGAATGATTTAATGACCAATGGCTATGTTATTAGTGTTGCATCTGAATGAAATTCAATTCTCCCATTCAGACTCTATGATTACCTGTGATTCACCAGCACGCAGTTTTGTTAAAGGCACAAAGGCATGTTGTGGCTATTTAGGGTGTGATAAGTGTACTGTTGAGGGGGAATATTGTGATGGAAGAGTAACATTTGCTAATCTGCATGCTACATTGCGAACAGATATTGGTTTTAGATCTGATGAGTATCCCAATCATGTTCTGCAACAGAGCCCATTTTTATGTCTGCCTATTGACATGGTGCATGATTTTCCATGACCCCATGCACTTAATATATGAAGGTATTGTTTTGAAATGTCTTAAAAATTTTAGTCAAGGCCAGTTGCCACATTGGGCTTCTGGACCTCAAATTCGTCAAATGAGTAATGATCCTGTTTCTATTATGGACTGCATCCCACATGACTTTGCACACCATTAAGCCTTGATCAATGGAGTGCTTAGGTCTGTGGAAGGCAACAGAGTTAAGGTTGTTCATTTGGTATCTAGCACATTTTGTTCCTGTAAGAAAAGGTCCCAGATTCTTTGTATAACCTTTTTTATCATTCCATACTTTTGTTTTTATTTTGTCACACCCTATTGAGTATCAATCATATTTTGCATATCCTGAAGCTTTGACTGCTCACATTGTTGAAGAGTGTAAACTTATTTGGGGTGAAAAGTTTATTGTGTATACCATACATTCAATCATTCATATCCCTTCTGAAGTGCAGCGTCGGGGTGCATTAGACAGTTTTAGTTGCTTTTAGGGCGAAAATTTTTTTCGCTTCATCACTGTAACTTTGTAACTAATGTAACTTTGCTGAAATTTTTATTATAATTTATTAATTTTTTATATCTAGAGATTTTAATTTTTATTATATTGCCCTAAATTTTAAAGTTATAACAGCAATTGTCTGTGCAGTGTCATACATCCATTAATTTATACATGTTTACTAATTTGCTTCTTTCAGTTTCAGTTTTTTCGACGGCTTTGTGGTAAACAAGTACCGAAGTCCGTGTCCAAAATTTTCTATCGTCTTATAGACGATACTGTGGCACAAAAATTCAGTCTGCGCGGAGCTGTCCGGAGTGGAGCATCGAAGCACAGCTTTGAGTCTATAGGACTGTTACCATTCATCAAAAGTAAGCGATATTGGTTGTAGGCAATTGGTTGTTCTATTGGTGTTTTGTCATCTAGCTGGCTTGTCTGTTTCTGTTGTTTTACAGCCTTTGAAGATGAATCATTGAAGATGAATCATCTATTTTGCTATTTCCATATAAAAATTTTTTCAGATATCGTGTGGAGCTGCCACAAAGACGCTAAAAGTGACGCCATCGAGTCAGCCATTTCTGCTAACCTCCGCCAGGTGGTGACTTGAGAACGCCGCAAGAAGAAAACTATCCTGGCGGCCGAGCGTCGTGCCATTCGTGGAGAAGGACACACAGGACACACACGACAGCGACGATGACAAAGAGGCGGACAAGGAAGATGAGCCCGACGAAGGCTTGGCGATGGATCATGCCCACCTTCTGTGGTGCCAAGCGGGCAGGCGTAAGCCTGGCAAAGAGACTCAGATCCAGGGCGACGGGAAAGACACTGGCCGGAACCGCTTGGAACTGTCCCAGGAAAACACCCGCAGCCGACAGAGTGGTCCCGGACCAACCACCCGGGGCACCTCTCAAAACCACACGATGGTGACGCGCCAAAACGTGCGCGGCCAGCTCGGTCAAAGCAGAAGCGCGGCAAGAAGAGACGGAGCCCGACGAAGCAGAGATCGACGAGGAAAAAGAGGCTGATGACGAGGAAGAGGGGGCTCTAAATGATCTGGCAGCTGATGAAGACGTGGCCATCATTACTGATGGTACCGTGTCTCTATATTCTCTCTAGCTGACTCTCACTTCATCTAGCTGACTCCCTCACTGCATCTAGCTGACTCCCTCACTGCAACTAGCTGACTCCCTCACTGCATCTAGCTGACTCCCTCACTGCATCTAGCTGACTCTCACTGCATCTAGCTGACTCTCACTACATCTAGCTGACTCCCTCACTGCATCTAGCTGACTCCCTCACTGCATTTAGCTGACTCCCTCACTGCATCTAGCTGACTCCCTCACTGCATTTAGCTGACCCCCATCACTGCATCTAGCTGACTCCCTCAATGCATCTAGCTGACTCCCTCACTCAGTCTAATTGAAAAACATTAACGACATTAAATTCACAAATACAAAGTATATCTGCATTAAAGCATCCCATTTGTCATTTGTGCATTTTCTATATATGCATTTTGCATAACCAAATAATTACTGTTGGAACATATTAGCATTGACATGGTTTCTATAAAATTTTTCTTTTATTTTATTACCAGGCTGCAAAAAATGGCTACAGTAATGAACATTACTAAATAAGTTGATTATACACGCCATGCTACAAAGGTTGCACAAATTTTGCTATCTGGTTGATTTTGCAATGTTGCACATCAACATTCCTACAACATTCATGAGCGCGACAAATGAAACATTTCATCAACATCTTCTACTTGTTGTCATCAACATTCCTGCAACAGTGCTACAACAAACTTGGCACTAGGGGTTGATTATTCTTGAGGCCCTGGCATATGCTGCTGATGAGGCGACGTACAATTCAGAACTGCTTGAACTCCAGCAAACTGCAAGTGCAAAGTTCATGGATTACTTCACAAAGAATTGGCATCCAATCCGCAACCAGTGGGTTATGGGCCTCAAAGATGCATGCCTCAGTAATAATATGATGAATTGTGTCGAATCTTTAAATCAGAAAGTCAAGACCATAGTGCGGAAAAATTCTGGATTCCTACAGTTTTATTGAAAATCTGCTCAAGTTCATCACTTCAACAAGAATTCAGTGAGATGTTGTTGTTACTGACTTTATTGTTAAAGCCTCTGTCCATCCTTTCCAGAAGGGTTCTGCTCAAATGAGCTACTTAGAGCTTCTTACACCTATTGCACTCAAAAAGATTATTTGCCAGCTAAATCTGGCATAAATTTCCGGAGACTGTCTCAACATTACGGCAGAAAGTTGCAGCTGCATTTTCTATAGGAGCTACCACCTACCATGTCATCACATTTTTCATATACAAAGTGGACTGGGGCTCATTTTGTAGAACCAGGCTTGTGCGCTTTTCAATGGACAAAGGAATTTAATAGTTTAAAAAAGCTTAGAGCTTAGACTATTAGGCTCATTTTACACTAAGCCCATTAGCTGAAACAATAGATATTATATATATTTATTTTATCTAATATTTTACTAAATTTGTATCCTTTAAAGTAGAGAAATTTAATGCATGGCACTGTGAAAATAACGCAAAACTTATTTATATAGTCCCATGCAAATAACAAGTACTATTGCACAAATATAATATCAGTTCTAGTATTAGTAATTGGAATTAGTCAGATTAGATATATAAGAATTAAGTTCAATTCTAAGTTCAATTCAATTTAGATACTAGATAGATTTAGTATTATGAGCCCGATAAATTGAAGCAAATTTAAATTCAGCAAAAATCTTATTGGCTATAATACAAATGCCTAATCCTAATGGTTAATATCATTAAAAATGAATAAGACTTAGAGAAGAGACTTATGGGACTTTTTGAACTTTAGGTACATAAATAAAATACTTCCAATTTTCCGATTTTTCTGAAACTTTCATTAGTCTTAGCGGCTGTTCAAAATAATAATAAAGCAAAAAAACTGCCAAAAGTTAACTATAGAGTTAACAGGAGCTCATTTGTTAATCCCCAATGTAATTAGTGATAATATGGTTGAAACAGTTTTAGAGAATTGTGTATTTGAAAATTGAAAGTTTTTTAGAATATTACCTTATGAATGTGTGCGACTTCAACAATTTAAGTAATTCAGTCTAAAATAATATTTAAATAACTCAATTTTTAATGTCACAGTAAGGACTTCCCTTTTTTTCTTTTATTCACTGAATTTGCTATGCTGCAGCAAAAGTGCCACGTCAATTAAGTTTTTTTAAATAATGCTGAATTGCGGTTCACTGCTTGTCCTCCTTTGCTGCTTTCTAATTCGCTGATCACTTGTCTGTCTAGCTGTACATCCCTATTGCAGCCAATGGCCATTTTCGTGGACGGCGTCCGGCGCGGATTGGCCTGGCGGCGGCTGGGCGCGCGGCGGCGGCGCGGTGCGTGGCGGCGGCGCGCGGTGGCGTGGCGTGTGGCGGCGGCGCGTGGCGGCGTGGCGCGGGGGCATGGGAGAGGGGTGCGGGGGCACACGTGGGGAGGGGCACAGAGGGGAGGCCGGGCGGTGCGCGGCGCGGCGCAGGCGGGGGGCTACAGGCAAATTTGGTGACAAACAAATTCGGCGACAGCAGCTTTTCTGTGACAAATTTGGTGAAAGCAAATTTGGCGACGGCAGAGCCAATTTGGCGACAGAGTCACAGACTTTGTCCAATTTGGTGGCAACATATATATGATAGCTACGAACATACTCACCAGGATGCGTGAAATTGGAGTTCATTAAATAATCAGGGACATTGTGACGCTTGTCTTTACAAAGGTGTTATACAGCGAAGTGAATATAACAAAAAAGAAGACTAATATTCAATGGGGATGCAGCATATAAATTTAAATATAATGCAAATGCCTTTTAAATGTCGGATGCACCTAGTCATTAATTAAGCATGCAGCTTTTCGTTTCAGCATTTTGTATATTTTCAAAAAGAAAATATTGAATGTGCAGTATGTGGAGATACATGTACCGACGTAGATATATGTAGGTACGTTTATATAGAAGAACTGACTACATGCAGAAAAAACTGGTCATTTCGTCAACTGTTAATCAGGCCATTCCGCAAATTTGGTCATTTCGTCAACCAATTTGACGACATGACCAGCACCCAAAAAAATTGGTTAATTGCAGGTTGCAGCCAGTTACAACAAATTAACATAGTATCCGCGCATTTTGCACTCTCGCATTTCATCCCCGGGCTGATGCACTTCGTCCCCAACCATTGCATTTCGTCCCCAAGTTCTAACGGACCAGACGCAGTTTGATGTAGATGGCGATGGAATATATATATATATATATATATATATATATATATATATATATGTATATATACACCTGCCTTCATTATATATTATACTTTCATTACATTGGGGTATACTTGACAATTGGCCACCAGTTGGATTGCATCAGTTGCCCAGCCTATTTTTTTCAACTTGTCCCCATCAATGTGATGTCAGTGCCAATGTAGTTGGGGGAACAAACCTATATATGTATCTATCTGTCTCAAATACTATTCATTGCTGCCTTCATTCCCTATTCAGGCCTATTGGAATAAATGCCTTTTTTGCATCTGGCTATCTGCTTCACTTTTTAGACAAGAGCACTTGGTGGTATGCCACACCATGCTAGAGAAGACAATGCACAGTGTAGAGTCACTGACCATGTATAACATACTGTAGCATGCCATGCGGTGTGCCTGCCATGTCACTCTTGAAATGTGATACTGAATTGGCTATCTGCCCATTTGAGACTTAATTTCAATAGGGACTTCATAGACTATTTAACTTTTCAATTGTACTTTCAATTTTTTGCAAAATTTCCCTTTTCTCTATATACATGTTAAATGCAAAAACATTATGTTTTTCTTAAGTACACATTATGCATAAGAACAAAAAATAATGAAGGCATTAAGACATACACAATGCATCCTGTAGCAAAAATGTGCCATATTGTTTTTTAATCACACTTGGCATACAATATGTTACATGTCTATTTCATAGGAAATCAAGTCTATTCAAATCAAGTTCTGAGTGCAAATACCTGTTCCTTTCAATCAGCAGGCAGACGTGAAGACCTGCCTTGGAGGCTTCTTGCCCTGGCAAGAAGTAATGTTCAACTTACCTTTCAACCTTGCCAAAAAGAACTCGCCATGTTGATGTTGACCTGCTAATGTGGAAAAGGACTTCTATTTTAGTCTCTTGTGCCACACTGCCACATAACTGAGTCACATTGGCCATTGGCCCAGGCCCTTGTGTAAATTCAGAGGGATGTACATGTATGAACTTACCTGTCAGATTCTATCCAATTTTACAACTTAATTTGGTCTGCAACCATTTATACTAGCTAGAGCAGCTAGGTTAGCTGACAGTTGCATATGAATAGGTTATATAAATATTGTCTGCCATTGTCATTGACATTGCATTGTAACTCTTCTTGGTCATTGCACAATTTTTGCAGCTGTTCATGGTGTCCATTCTATTTGCAAAGCAAAATTTTGATTTAGCTCAAGGATTATTCTAGGCATGGCCTAGACTTGTCAATAAATGTACACTGGTGGTAATGAAGTCAACTAATAATAAATATCGATTCTCAATCTCTTAATCCCGACCTATGTCCAGGGCGCTCACTTCCCAAGAAGTAAAGGCCTCAGGAGCGGCCATAAGCCTCTCGGCTGCAGAAGCCTTAGTGGATGCCACCCTTTCCGTAATAACTGGAGGCTGTGCAGCTACCCACTACAAGGAAACGGTGTCGCTTTTGCACCGCCGTGGCGTCTTGGTGGGCGACTTTCAGCATGGCCGCCAAGCGTGCATCTCCATTTGGGAAGCCGCAGACAAGCACTTTGTCGAGAAAATCGTTACGCAGCTGAAGAAGCCACTGCCATCCACGTCGCTGGCGCCATTCTGGTGCCTAATGGCCGACAAAAGTACGCCAGCCCGAAGCTCCAACCAGGTATGTTGTAGTCTCGTAGATATCCGTCTAGCACTCAAGCACTGGACACATGAATTGTGCCGAAATTTGCCGGAAGTACAATTTATTTGCACCCTTGACCCTTACAAATTCCGTAATCCCCCACAACCCTGGTAAGGCCGTGCTGGTCTGCGCCTACGGTTCGGATGGCATCCGGACCTCCTATTTGGTCGGGGCACCGGCTGTGTATCACCCAGCAGACTGCAGCCTGTCGGGTGGGACTGCTGCGTTACTCGCCACGTGAGTAGAGTCTCATAAATTTATATATGAGTAATTAAGTTCAAGAGTTAATTATAATTACGAAAGACAGTAGTATATGTTGTAGTTGTATTGCTGCCTCTGAGTCTCTCCATTGTCTAGGCTCCATTGTTAGGCTTTCCCCGCTCCTTGTCAAATATCAGGTCCGCCATACGAGCCGTTCAGGACGCTGGGCTGCACCTGCGCCAGTGTGCCGGGCTGTCCGCCGATGGCCAGTATGTGCAGCAATCGTTTAATGCTGTCTTCAATGCCAGGATTAGTGCCGCAGACGCAGAGCCAGAGCAGACTGAGGCAGCGGCAGCGGATGCCGCCAATTTCAGTGACGGTGACTGTGAAGGCCGCGATCGCGAGATTCGTGACGGCGCTGACTGGCTTGATGCGGGCAACCACAATCTGGACGGCCAGATACAGATCGACCAGGGCTTTTTTGGCGTAGTCTGGGACCCGGCCCACTGGATGGACCTCGCTGTTCGCGACGCCTTGAAGTCTAGTACAGCGTTTCAACGAGTCGTCCAGGCATTTCGTTGGCTTCGCCGCAAAGTCCAGCGCGGCAAAATTGCCGTGGCCGCCGACCAATTCGCAGCTATGCTGGAGGACCGGCCTGCTTGAAAGAGCCAGTCCTTCAGCACAATGCGTTTTGCATCGTCGAATTTTTCAATGGTCACAAAGACGCTCACTGAGCTGAAGATATGGCTTGCCACGCTGGCTGCATCCAAGCTGCCACGAAAGGATCAGCATGTTCTGGCGTATTTGAAGTCAGCGCCGTTCATCGTCGAGCTGCTGGTCGTCCGCGACGTGCTGAAGCCCTTCAGCTCAGTTATGCTGAGGGCGCAGAACTTGCAGCTTCCTGCCTGGCACATTGTGGGCGATCTTTCGTATCTGGCAGTGCAGCTTGAAAGGTGAGAAAAAGTCAGTGTTATTCAAGTCCCCTCCCTTCTCTCTTCTCGGAAAGAAAACGAAACTTTCATTATGACCACTTTAAAAAAACAACTCCTGAGTGGACAGAGCGGTATACTTTTATATTGAACAGAAAAGCATCTGTATGATTTAAAGCAGAATTGGACTATGGGAGAGCCTACAAACTACAAAATATGATATAGGTAAAACAAACATCAAATGTCAATAAAGTAAGCAAGCATGAAATTATAACAAGCTATATTTAAATTCTAAGAAAATTCCGGTCCAATTGTCTTAAATGTACTTATTATGTTCTTTAATAATGTCGCATCACTTTACCAGGCTAAAGCAGGCACTGGGTGCGCTTTCCGATGGCCTGGCCCCTGGTGGAGTCCCTAGCGCTAGCGGCAGCGGGCAGGGCGACTGTAGTCGAAGCCAGCAGCGGGTCGAGCACGAGCCACAGCCACTGCTGCCGGTGGAGTCACAGCTTCGGGATAAGCTGCCAAGTCTGCGCAACGGCATGTACGATGGGATGGAGGTTGCGGCATCAGCAGCCAGCCCCTTTCGGGTCCAATCATTGGAGCCTGACGACTCGGACTAGTCCAACAATGACGATGATGACATCCAGGTTAGAGATATGGAGATTGTTCCCCGCATTTTTTTACAATTAGAATCATGAATTGAAGCCAAGCCACAATGGCTTTTTTGGATATGTTAAAACTGTCAACAGACTATTAAACTGTTAGACAGTAGACACTCAATAGACTATTAGACTTCATGATGGAGGCTGAAGAGAGATGTAGAGGGATTCGGGGAGGAAGATAAGAGACACGGAAACCTTTTGGAAATTGGAAAAAAATAAAATTTGAAATCAATTTCTGAACCCTCCCTAAAATTCCCCTAAATCAGGTCGTACGACATGATCCGGCCAGTGCCAGCATACCGTCGAGATAGCCCTGAAGGCATCGCTGCAGGTGGTTAGTGATGTGGCCAATGCCCTCAGTCGCCGCAGTGCAATGGCTATGCCAGCGTTTGTTTACAGGTTGGAGGCGGCCTTTGGCTTGGTTGGCTATCTTTGAGCCCTCTGTGGCCGTCGTCGCCAACAGACAGTGCAGCTACGTTTTGAGGCTGCATTCCAAGTGCACGGAAAAGCTGCTTTCTGTGGGGCAGTCGAATCTGCTATGACTCGACAGCAGCTTCGACAAATGTTTGGCGCCAATGCTGGCTCACGTCTGCATGCAGCCTGGCGTGAAGGGCTTTATGCCATGGTGTGGGCCGAGGACAGCCACTGCCGAAAGGTCATCTTTGGCAGCGACTGCCTGGATTCGCCACTACGTGCCCTCTCCACCACGACTGACAATCAGTTTAGCCTCGACTTCGGGCTACCTAGCGGGCCCGTAGTTAGTAAGGTGCGGGAGGAGGCTTTCTGCGCTGCCATGTTTAGCAACCCAGCTGTTTATCAGCTTTTCGGCACCTCCATGTGTGCGCTGTACGACTGGGCACTGGCAAAGCGCGGGCCGGAAGTGGAGGTCGAGAGTGTTTACTCGGCTATGGATTGCCACTGTCAGCAAGGGGCACTCCAGCTGGACAAAACCCTGGAGCTACGGACTCGGCTGGCATGGCACCTCCCTCTATCAGGGGCATCGATGCCGGGGACCATCACGGCGATTGCCAGCAAGTGGCTGAAGACTCATCAGGTGCTTCGAAAAAGCAGTCGCAGCACAACCCAGAAGCAGCAGGTGCTTCGGCGACTGGCGGCAACAAAGCGCCGGGTCAACGTTGATTGATGCGAGCCATTGACTGACTAATTGAACCAAATCACTGATCCTGGGGACTGGCCCTGGCGCGGTATGGGTAGATGTCTGGCGCAGGAAAGGGGGGCGTCCAGCGCAGTTCAGACCTTGGCTGCAATAGGGCTGTACATTTATTCTTAAATTTTTTATTCTTACTTTTGTGACTTTAATCTTCATTGATACTAACTACAAATTTTGCATCCTTTCTTTATTCTAAAGGTAACTTATCAACTAATTGTGCTTTAACTTTACTAAAAATTGCTACTACTAATTTTTGTGACCTATTAACTAACTCTGCTTTACTAAAAAAGGTACGCTAATTGTGCCTTATATGTCATTTTTTTAGCATTTTTCTTGTAGATTATTCTGAATTAGTGCTTTGCAAAATAAAATTGAGAGTTTTTTTCTATTCTCAAAATAGAGGTACCATAAAATAGAATTTTAATCCTCAGACCACAATTATTCTATTTTTATCCTTATATAGATCATCTAGGTGCAACACGAAGCCAATCTAGCTGTCTAGCAAGGGGCCTAGCCAAGGTAAGTTGCAAAAATGCCCATTAAATTAGTACTCTAAATTAGGAAAGGAGTACTAATTAGATGACGAGGTATTTCTTCCTGCCATTTACCCAAAACATTGGTACCATTATTGGAGTTGTGGTAAGATCTAGCATGAGATCATTGTTTCCTTGTGTTTATATGCCATTTTAGATACGAAAACAGAAGAAAAAGAAAGTCCATTTGCTTTTATCCATCTGAAATATATGTTGAGGGTACATTTGGAAAAACATGTTTCTGTGAGATTTTGCTAAAGGAAAATAAAAAAGTATGTATATATCATGTTTTACATAAAATTTTGATGGGAGTCATGTGGAAGTCAATATAAACAATGGTTGAAAACAAAAGATGAAACTTTCAAACAGAAAATTTATAAAGAAAAAAATTTTTTAACTAATATTAATAAATATTTTTTATAGAATTTAATATTCTTTTTCTGAATATTTACTTTGTTTGACTCAGTATCAATTTGTTACTTCAAATTTCAAAATCTACATATGTTCATTTTTGACTTTTTGATCACATAAGGATTTTTTTGAAATAATAACAAACTTTGATACCATATAGCTTTCTTGTTATTGCACCCATTATTATAGCTAGGGGGTCCAGTGAGAAAATTTTTTTTCTGAATTCTTAACTTTTAACTATGCCATTTTGTAGATCTGGATGTTCTGATTGAAATGACACCAAGGTTTTGAAAATTGGTTCAGTAATAAAAAAGTTATTGAGGTTTTTCTTCTGAAAAAATGCATCTTTTTTCGTATCTCAAATACACTAGAAACTGTGCTGTTTTTGGAGGAAAAATCATGTTTTTCGCAGTAAAATCTGTATAACATTTTTTTTTTCAACCAATCTTGGTGCTTTTGGTGTCATTTTGTAGCATTTTGTTTCCACTTTTTGATCCTGTATTCTGATGTGTACATGTGTTGCTGGAATTAATGCACTTTAGTGGAGATTGGCAAAAATTTGTTAAATACTATTTTTCCCGGGATATATTACTTTTACTTATTTAGGGTATATCTCCATAATTCCTGAACCAATCTTATTGTTTTTGGTGTCATTTTGTAGCTCTTTGTTGCCACTTGTGGATCTTATATTCTACTAGGCACATATGCTGCTAGGGTGTATGGAATTCAGTGGAAATGGGAGAAAATAAGTAAATAACTAATTATCCCAGGCCCAGGCCCAGGGTATAGTCTTTTTTTTAGTATAGCCAATATAGGTATATCTCCATTTACCTTATCATATTGATTATTGCCCTTCAAATGGTTTCAAATGGCTTTTTTGACATTAGCAGTATTAGTAGAATGAATTAGTAACTTTTACTAAAATGACACAAAGTCACAACATATCCCCATTTGGCCATTTCCATGACCATGCCCATGGCATGGGCCATGACACTACATGACATTTCAGCCTTTGCATAGCTTCTGGTCATCATGGCTAGTCCTAATTCTGAGCCTGAGCTTCAGGCTGAGCCCAAGCCCAAGGGGACTGAGGCAGGGCAGGAGACAAGGGTCACTAACGGTCTCATGCTTGCCACCCTGGAAACCGCCATGGACGCAAAGTTGCCCACCACTGAGATCTGGGACTCCTTGGCAGAGTGTATAGATTTGCCAAGTGAGACAAGCTCGGACGGCCTCAGGCTTCTCCATCGTGTGGTGCTGAAGCTGAAGGCGAAGTCGCGGGACCTGCAGCGGTCAAGGGTGCGCGAGGAGGCTGCTGGCAAGAAGAGTGCCTGGTCCAGCTTCATGGAGGCTGCTTTCGTCTGTCCTGGTGGAGTGATGGCGACTGCAACCCAGGCGCTGCCCATTCCTCGCACACCAGTCGGCCGAGCGTCCTCTTCTGCTGCTGCTGCTGCTGCCACGTCCCCTGAGGAGCAACGGGGCGTAGAGGCTGGGCTCCGAACGTCTGTGGCGGACCTGCGGGCCCAGCTGGCAAGCTCAGAGCAGACTGTGTGGAAGCTGCGTGCCGAGGTCTCTCAGCGCCCACTGCGGAAGGTCTGGGTGCAGCGGGTCCGGCGTCTTCAGGACCGACTGCAAGCAGCTCGGCAGCATGCGCGGATCAAGACCCAGGTGCTGCTGGCCATGCGTGATGCCAAGCAGTCTCAGAAGCGTCGCCAGGTTGCCCGGGCAGAAGCTGCTGCGGCGCAGCGCATCCGCGACCTTCAGGCAAAACTGCGCCAGATGCACGATATGTTGTCTACCGCAAACAGTCGCGTAAGAGGCATTGAATATAAATAATGTGTAGCTATTGAGACAGACAGACAGAGACAGACAGACAGACAGACAGAGAAACAGACAGACACAGACAAAAGAAATATTCTTTGTGTCATTCATTCAACTTCCACTTCGAATCCAACCCTTATTCCTAACACCTAACAGATCCAGTATCTCCAGGACTACATCTGTGCCAGCCAGACGCATGTGCTCCAGACGCACGAGCCGCGCCCTACCAGTGGACAACAGTACACCAACAGGGTCATCTCCACGTGCATGGACCTGGTGCTCAAGTGCCACGTCCCTGGACGAGCCGTCCGCGACACCGTCAGGACTGTCGTGGAGGACCTCTGCGAGTCGCGGATCGTCGACAAGCTGCCATCGGACTCGCTGATCAGCGCGGTCACGTACGGCGTGGGCAACAGTCTCGCCAAGGCGAAGGCCATGGAGAGCATCCTGCTCGCGGCCGGGACTGACCAGCCGCTGACGCTGATGACCGACGCCACTAGCAAGAAGGGCA
Source organism: Macrostomum lignano (assembly GCA_002269645.1). Classification (NCBI taxonomy): domain Eukaryota; kingdom Metazoa; phylum Platyhelminthes; family Macrostomidae; genus Macrostomum; species Macrostomum lignano. Next base: position 57,001 of record NIVC01000255.1, read on the forward strand.
ACCACTGGAATGTCCTGCAGGTTAGTTTTAATTGTAGTGAGAATGACACCCACCCACCTACCCACTCACCCACCCACCCACCTACCCACTCACCCACCCACCCACTCAGGCCGACACTGGCGACGGCACGGTGGCGCTGACGCTGCGACAGGTCGAGGGCGGCACTGCTCAGATGTACGCCCGCGAGATGGATACATCCATCGACCGTCTCGTCGACGCCTATTGCGACATCGTGAAGCCGGGGGAAGATGGCGCGGAGGCTAGGCGCGAGATGAAGCGCAACCTCTTCGTCCGCGTCAACTTCCTGATGACGGACCGGCACGTGGTCAATAAGTGCCTGCTGGTCCTGCTCAACGAGATGCGGGACACTATGATGTCCAACGACGGCCTGCCTCCTCCTGAGAAGGTGGTTGCAGTGTACTGTGCAATGCACCTTATCGTCAACCTGGCTGCTGCGATGGAGAGCGGCCTGCGCGACTGGGAGGGCTGCGTTTCGGCCGCGCCGCTAGGGGCTGCAGCTGTCCCCGGTTTCAAGACCGCCAAGGCGGAGTCCGGTAAGTTTTCAATGTCCGGGGGATCTCTGGGGCTTTGGGGGATAGAGACTTAACATGTGCCATTTCCCGTCCATTCTTCCCTGTAAACAGGCACTCAGCGGCTGATCAGGACTGTCAGCAAAGCCTTCCATCGACTGGGGAACGAGCAGTGCGGCGTTGCCGTTCCGTTCGAGGTCTACTTGCAGTCGCGCGGGGCGAAGCCGTTCCAGATGGAGGACTTCCGGGGCAACCAGGCGTACGTAATCTTCCCTAACGGTGGCCACGTGTTCGCCCAGCAGAAGCTACTGACAGCCTTCCTGCAGGAGTACCCCTGCAGCAACCGACTACTCGTTGCCGTGCAGAACGACCTGGCGTCCGACATCCTCCTCACCGGCTGTCGCGCGTTGGGCGTCATCGACTTCCTGGTCGTCAGGTGAGGCTGGAACGAGGTTTGTCGTTGAAAGGGAGACAAAAAATGAAGAAAAGGAAAAAAATAAAACAATTCCAAACCCTCCAATTCTATCCACAGGCCCTTGTGGCTGCTTCTCCGGAGCCCGAGGTCGGCGGTGAGCCTCATGGACATGAACAGCCGCTACGAGCAGCTGTGTCAGTGGCTCCAGGACGTGGCCTCGTCGGACGCTGTCCAATTCTCAGCGGACTTCAGCGGGCCATTTCCTGACCTCGCTGATGCCGTCCTGAAGCCACAGGATGCACGGGACACCTGGGCTGCCCTGACCTCCGACGCCTCGGACCTGGACAAAGATCTCCTTGGCCAGGCTCTGCAGGTTGCTTCCGCGCACATGCTGGTCCTCGCTCGCCGTGAGGTGATAGATCACCTGCCTGGTGGTGCGCTGCGCAGCCTGCCAAACGACCATGCCCGGATGGCCGCCGCTGCGCCAAAGGACAACGTCCCGTACGAGGAGGCCTTCGCCGGGCTTGACAGTATTGTCAGGTCGAAGCCAAACATGCGCGACGTGGCCCGCGAGACTTACGTCCTGTTCAAGCAGAACGGCACTAGCGAATGGCTTTGCGAGAAGTCACAGCAGGAGCAGGATGCGATGATGACGCGCGCACGGCAGATGGCCAAGAAGGTCGAGGCGCAGGCCAAGGCGGATACCCAGGCTATTCGACTGGCGCAGCAGCGCCTGCAGCAGAGCCGGATTGCGCAGGACCAGCTCAAGAAGGCCACTAAGGAGCGTGTCCTTCGCGACCTGATCAACTCCGTGCACGACTACGGTGGCCTGTGGCTCACGGTGGCTGACATGTGCCAGCACCTGCAGGACATGCCGGAGCAGCTGCAGGAGCAAGCAGTGACCGCCCAGTTGCAACCACAGATACTATAAACACTAGATAGGCCACTCCAGCTAATTTTCACAACACGACAGTTTACTCTACTTTCTGCTTAGTAGTAGTAAAAACATTTTAGCGTTATTTATATTTTTTTAAAATAAAAAAACAGATGAATGCAATGCAGCAATTGTATTGATTTTTTGCAAAAAGAAACTTATAATTATACTTTCCACAATTCAAAGCAACATTGTGAATGCTTTAGATTGCATAGAAGGCTATATTATTGCAGTCTACTATTGTATATTTAGCAAATACGAGCTATATCATATACTCCATAATCCATATTCGTGAAGCAAAATAGAAAGATTTCTCATCTTAATCAGCTCATCTGTTTGTGAAACTCGCAGCGTGCTGTCGAAGAACAGGGTCGCCAGTCGCCCTTGTTCAGAGGCAGCATTCAGAACGGCCCAACAGATGAAAAAAACTGGCGAATGCGCCACTTCAAGGTCCAGGGATGTATCCGATGGAGCCAATCCTCAGTGGTTTCGTAACAGGCAGCCGATAAGCAGCAGGACTTTTGTGGTGCAGCTGCAATGAGCTGCTGATGAGATGACATCCTTTGACCAGAGCACCCCTGACTGCGAGCGCCCTGCCGCCCAGTCGACCGCTGGAAGCTGCGCTAGCCACGCCTCCACAGTCCATGGATGCACGACTGCGCTGCACTTGCCTTGACCATCGAGAGTTGCCGCTGCAGCCGCTTGATTTGCCTGTCGCTTTCGGGATTGCCGCTGCAGCCGCTTGATTTGCCTGTCGCTTTCGGGATTGCCGCTGCAGCCGCTTGATTTGCCTGTCGCTTTCGGGATTGCCGCTGCAGCCGCTTGATTTGCCTGTCGCTTTCGGGATTGCCGCTGCAGCCGCTTGATTCGCCTGTCACTTTCGGGATTGCCGCTGCAGCCGCTTGATTCGCCTGTCACTTTCGGGATCGTTGCTGCAGCCGCTTGATCTTTGCCTCTAGCGCTTGGAACCCGCGAATCGGCTGCAGAGGTGAGAGCTTTCAGCCGCAACAGCTGTTCTCGGCGCAGAATCTGGTAGCCGAAGGTTGCTCTGCCACAGCACTGGCAGCAGGCAAGTCGCAGGCTCGGCTGCAGATAGATTGCTAATTGGCCCCAGCACTGGAGGGTACATGTCGTCTGCCTCTTCATCGTTTATCAGTCCTTTGCACAGAGGGTAGCTGGTCTATTTGAACGAGCCGAGGCAGCATCAACTCTTGGTGTGGGATTGCGTCCCAGCGAAAACAGATGTCTTGCACATCCGTGGCACTTTGTAAGGCAGCAGTAGGCCTCGTCCATAAAGTGCAAGCTGAACACACGGAGGCCCCGTGATTTAATTGTTTATAAAGATCAATATCCACGCTCCTGTAGTAGCTGCTGCCAGCGCTTCGCCAGTGTCATCTTTTGGTAATTTATGCATTCGCAACGGATTTTTCTTTCTCGGATGTTAATAGCACTAGTACAAAGCTCGTGCAAGTGGGAGCACAGCAGTGGTTCGAATCAAAACATTTCTCGAGTACAAGATTAGATAGAAAAGCTAGTATGCACTCGAACTTTCTTTAACTCTGACTCTTGTCCTGTTCATCTATATAAGCTTGTATTTAAGCACGATTCGCCACCCCCAAATTTTCTAACCCACAACCTCTCAACCCCCACCCCACCCCTAACCCAGGCTAGCTATGTGCAGTCCTTTATTTTCTATCCCACCACCAGTAGGCCTAAATTATCGATCCACTCACCCTGCCTTATACGAAACTGATATTAACCCTATTCCAGACTACCCCCCTTCCTCCACTTTGAAAGATAGCGGCATTGCACACTGTCTGTCGCGTCTTAATGTACACCATTACTGCACAAAACAAGTTAGTTGTTTATGGCGTTAGCAAAACGATGTCTTAAAAACAGTCACTCGATTTGTCTAATTTAGCAAATAATACTGTTGCTTCCTTTCATTGCTACTAAGCAGAAAGTAGAATAAAAAACTTGCCCAGAAAATTAGCCTGAGTGGCCTATCTAGTGTTTATAGTATCTGTGGTTGCAACTGCACAAAGCCATGAGTAAATGTTATTAATTTAATGCCACGATATGCACTCATGCCTTTCCTGTCATCAAAGAACTTAATATGTACTGCTTTACACCCTCCTCAAACACAGAGCCGACAGTCCCCAAGGACATGGCTGGCTGCCTCAACCTGACAGACTCCGGCGCCAGGAGGTCGGTCCAGCTTCTTGTCGACAACCTGCAGGCTTTCCTGGGCCACCTGGAGAAGCAGAACGATGCGCCTGTCGACGAGGTCACTGCGCAGGCTGTTTCGGTGCGGTCTGCTGACGACCGTACTAGCCGTGTCCAGGCTGCCATTGCCAAGAAGCTGGAGCCAGCGCAACGAAAGGCCCCAGCTGCATCAGCACATCCAGGCGCCGCCAGACCTCGTGGACGGGGCCGGGGTTCTGGCCGAGGAGCTCAGCCTCCGGCTCAGGGCACCGACAGAGGCGGACGCGGGACCGGGCGCGGACGCGGGACCGGGCGCGGACGCGGGACCGGGCGCGGACGTGGGACCGGGCGCGGACGCGGGAGTGCTGGCATCTGAGCCGGTGCAAAGCGGCCTCGTATCTCCAGCTCCGAGTCCGAGTCTGATTCTGACGCCTCCAGTCCTGAGGATGCCCCGGAGGCTGCCCAAGCCGCACTGGTGCCGACACTCGAGAACCTGCCAGACCTTGTGGGTCAGCGCATTGAAATGCGCTTTGGCTATGCTGATGGGTCGGAGCGCTGGTCGCAGGGCTACGTGCTGGGCCATGTGCCAGGCTTGAGCCGTGATGTCCTTGCATGGGTCTTTGAGATGGTCTTCGACGAGACTGGCCCTGAGGATGTGTACCGGTACACACTGTGCAATGATTGGATGAACAATGACCTCCACGTGCTAGACAGCGATGACGATGACGAGTAGCTTAAGTCCTTCTTAAAGTACTTTGTGGCCCAGCACTGCATCGCATGGTAGAGGGAAGGGGGGCATAGGGGGAATGTATATAGTACATATATCATTGTATGTATCATGTATGTATAGTTTCTATGTTTCTGCATAAAGACTTGTACTTACCAATCAGTTGAGCAGTTTTCTTACTGAACAATTATTAGAAAGGAAGTTAGCGTCGTTGACCAGACGAATGCTAGGGGTCGCTTGCTGGGATAGCTTTGCTGGGGTCAGTATCCAGCAGCCTTCCAGCGGAAGCCTTCCTTTTGACCCCCATGTTCCATGTATGGAATTAGATGTATAGATTCGTATGAAGCCATTTGACCACATATATATAGCTGTATATATTGTATAGAGGGTACAGTGGGCCCTACTATACTGTTTTGCAAAAAAAGTGCATGCAGCAATTTCCCTTCATCTTTTCAACCCCTTGCTGTACATTTTCCTATCTCCGTAATGTATTTGCATGTATGCCTGCACCAATGTTGAGAATTTTCACCTAGTGCGGCAAGGGCTAGTGGAAATCGCTTTTAGGACAAAATATATGACCAATGTCCCTACCATTTGGTGAAAAAAACTCGCGGTCGACTCTTTCCATTTTTAAAAAAAGTGTGATTTTCATGTTTCTAATGGGGATTTACATGTATTTTGCCCATTTCTGGTAAGCACACTGCGGCAAGGGTTAAAAGCATCCTGTTTGGCGTAACAGGTTCTTTTTGTCACCAGAAGTAAGTGGAAAAAAGAATTAGGGAGTCGACTCATTCCATTCAAAAGTTATGGCCATTTGAATTGGCCATACATGTACTGATGTACTGATGTACATGTACTGATGTATTGAATTGATGTACATGTACATGTACATGTACATTTTTTTAGGAAAATTTTTTTCAGCCAAAATGGTCTGCATAATGATCCCTCAATCCAATGTGCATGCATTTTGATAGTTTTGCACTCATTCAATGAAAACTGGAGCTGCCTGACCCCATATTTTTCTCCAATTTCGGCACAGTTTTAAAAATGTACAAAAATGTATACCATGTTTCACAGTCTGCAACTTTCTTGTCGTATGTACTATACACACAAGCAATATGTTGTTTGAAAGATCTACTTGTCTACTTTCCAACAAATGTAAGATCGTTGCAGTGTGTCACTTATTTTAAAAGTTATAGCCACAGAAAGAAGACCACTTTTTTGCCATTTTTCCCTTCTGCACAAGCCAAAAACAGGCTTACTGGACCCCCTATTATAGCATAGAAACACTCATTGGAAAGTAAATTTTATATTTTTTTATTGATAATAAGCTTTATTTTCTAACCAAAACACTTTAATTCTTTTTTTCAGAACATTGCATCAATTTTTATGATTAGTTCATTTTTCTATTTTTTATTTGCTCATTGGAGCCCCTAATAAAGATTCTCCTCACCTTAAAACCCCATATCACATGCCCTGGTGGTTGGTGGTTATTGCCCCACCCCCCCCCCCTTGGCCTCATCAGTCATCAGACCCCTCTTGAATTTGGAATTTACCTAGGCCCACCTAATCTTCAATAGACCCCCATCCCTCTATTGAAGTTTAGGTAGATAAAATCAATTCCCATGAATTGAAGATTCTCCCTACCCAAAAACCTCCCATTCCCCATGCCCCCGTAGTTGGCTTTAAGCTACAAAAAATAAAGCTCAAATTTGAAATCAGCACTATCAAAAACCCCTGTAGAGACAAAATTATGATCTTATCAAAACTGCAACTATTTTATCTACCTAAAGACTATAGTAAAGTTCAGGAAGTCCAACTTATGAGTTATGACGACAATTGACAATTTCAACGCATTTTCTCTATATTAGGCCTATAATACGAAACCATAAAACAATATACTTCGCTACCAGGATGGTTTCAAGTATTGCATTTTCAGTATTTCATTAGAACACAAACTAAAAATGACTTACCATTGCATTGGCATATCCAAAATTTGTCCATCATTAAACAAAAGAATAGGCCTAAGATAAGAGTAAGACTCAACAATCAAACTAAAGCTGCACCGCCAGTGTCTGTGTAATTTAAATCGTAGTCCGAATCACATTGGGTGCACGCCCAAACAAAAACCGATAGTTTCAAAAATGCACGCCGTAAAAAATTAAGTGGTGTGACACTGGGCCTTTTCATATTGCTTGCTCTGGTTCCAGAACCAGAACCAATTTGTGAAGTATAACTTTTTGTCTCCATAACTAGAGGGAAATACGTGCTATAAAGTTTTTATTATTGAATGACAATCGCCAAGTAGAAAGGGAAAAATTGTGCTAAGTTAGGCTGTTAAGGCAGTCAAATATTAACAGAGTTTAATAGTTATACTGCTGTTTTTCTTGGAATTCCGAACCGATTCTGGTTCTGGAATTGGTAATATGAAAAGGCCCACTGACAGTCGTGCAGTGGCGTACACAGGATTTTGAAAAGGGGGGGGGGACTTTTAAGGACAAAATTTTTGAGTAATAAAAAAGTTTTTGTGCATTTTTTCCAAAAAATATGCATTAAAAAGTACCAAAACCATGTTTTTGGGCTCAAAAAACTTTATTTTGTTAAAATCAAATAAATTCGGCAGACGTCTGTTCTATCTTCGACAGTTTAGGAACTAGGGATTCGCGGAAATAATCGTTTAAAACATTTTAATAGTAATTAGGGGTAAAATAGGCCATTTTTGCAATTTTGCTGCGTCTATGCCGCTTTATTTTGCATTTTATTCAAAAATCCTTATTTTCGTTTTATATAAATCATCAAAATGGGGGGATATATCCCCGGTATCCCCCCCATTTACGCCACTGACTGCACGCCCAATTCTTAGGGCCTTTTCATATTACCAATTCCAGAACCAGAATCGGTTTGGAATTCCAAGAAAAACAGCAGTATAACTATTAAACTCTGTTAATATTTGACTGCCTTAACAACCTCACTTAGCACAATTTTTAACATTCTTTTTGGCGATTGTCATTCAATAATAAAAACTTTATAGCACGTATCTCCCTCTAGTTATGGAGACAAAAAGTTATACTTCACAAATTGGTTCTGGTTCTGGAACCAGAACAAGCAATATAAAAAAGCCCTTAAAACTACGCCGGACAATAAATGACCTTTTTACGTTGTGACAATAAATCACCTTTTTCATTGCGTAATAGACCCATTTCAGCAGCTAATTTAGTTAATTCTTCTACTTGGCCGCACTATTTACAGTGAAAAATTTATACATGCAACGATTCGTTTAAATGCCTTATTACAGACTTCAAAACCCAGAAAGCGCGAATTTTACGCCTAAATATGAACTCTTTTCGCCTTTTCTTACTTCACAATAACTCTCTGCGTGATTCTATAAAGTGCGCACGCCAGGCGTATTTTCTTAGGAGTGATACACGCCAACCTGTGCACGCCTTCTTTTGGCGTGCAAGGGCCAATGCACGCCCGAATTTTCGGGTGTATCTACCACATGATCCGGAGTGTGGCATTTAAAATAAAGGCAGACTTCGATCCATGGTCTCATCCAGCAGTATGCTAAATTTGTATTATTGATAATGCAGACACTAAGTGTGTATAGATTTCTTGAGGCCGACTCCATTTAGTTTTCTTGAGGCCGACTTTAAAAGGTAGAAACTTGGAGTCCGCCTGTTAACCTAGGTTTGCTGTTATCCTACTTCCCATGCATTTACTTCAATAACTTTTTGTGGTTGAAAAATCCAACTAATCGATAATTTGAATTCCACACGCTTTATTTCTATCGGACGCGGCATCCAAACTATCATACGTCTTGCTGCTTTTCTTTTACGTCTACTAATTGTTAGTAGAATTGCACGAGTGTAACCAAAGAAGGATCATTGCATGTACATTTAGTACTCTAGGGCTTGGCGAACTAAGTTCTTTAAGCATATGTAACATGTGAGTATTGACAGTGAATGTGTCAAATCATTCTTGAAAGCATATAGGCCGTAAATGTCCATGAATATTTACATTTTTGAATGGCTTACAAAAAATAAACGTTTTAGGCCTGTCAAAGGGCCCATTTAGGGGCTTACTAACTTGCAGAAACAAAGTTTAATTAACAATATCTTAATTAAATCGATTTATCTCAAATCGTATCTGGATTGCAGATCAATTGCACTTTTTACAGATAGTAACTTACTTGAATCAGAAATTGATCATTTTCATTTCACGTACAGTGTAGATTTGTCGAATAACACTTAATTCATAATTCTGTACTCATGTGCATGGAGCTTCGCCACGGGGGGGACAGCAGTAAAAGCTATGGGCGGACATGACAGTGCTTTGTCCCTCCACCCCTCCGTTGTGCTAATCAATAATTTTTCTTCAGGGCGCCAAAAATATGGCGCCTTTGGCTCCAAAATAAGTGCCTGCGGCGCTTAAAGGAATGCCTGCGGCGCTAAAATGAGTGCCTGCGGCGCTTAAAGGAATGCCTGCGGCGCTAAAATGAGTGCCTGCGGCCCCAAAATGAGTGCCTGCGGCGCTTAAAGGAATGCCTGCGGCGCTAAAATGAGTGCCTGCGGCGCCATAATGAGTGCCTGAGGCGCTAAAAGGAATGCCTGATGCGCTAAAATGAGTGCCTGCGGCGCCATAATGAGTGCCTGAGGCGCTAAAAGGAATGCCTGATGCGCTAAAATGAGTGCCTGCGGCGCCTAAATGAGTTCCTGCGGCGCCATGAGTTCCTGCGGCGCCTAAATGAGTTCCTGCGGCGCCATGAGTGCCTGAGGCGCCTAAATGAGTGCCTGCGGCGCTAAAAAAATGCCTGATGCGCTAAAATGAGTGCCTGCGGCGCCAAAATGAGCGCCTGCGGCGCCATGAGAGCCTGAGGCGCTAAAAGGAATGCCTGCGGCGCCAAAATGAGTGCCTGCGGCGCCAAAATGAGTGCCTGCGGCGCCATGACTTCCTGCGGCGCCAAAATGAGCGCCTGCGGCGCCATGAGAGTCTGAGGCGCTAAAAGGAATGCCTGCGGCGCCAAAATGAGTGCCTGCGGCGCCAAAATGAGTGCCTGCGGCGCCATAATGAGTGCCTGCGGCGCTAAAAAAATGCCTGATGCGCTAAAATGAGTGCTTGCGGCGCCAAAATGAGCGCCTGCGGCGCCATGAGAGCCTGAGGCGCTAAAAGGAATGCCTGCGGCGCCAAAATGAGTGCCTGCGGCGCCAAAATGAGTGCCTGCGGCGCCATGACTTCCTGCGGCGCCAAAATGAGCGCCTGCGGCGCCATGAGAGTCTGAGGCGCTAAAAGGAATGCCTGCGGCGCCAAAATGAGTGCCTGCGGCGCCAAAATGAGTGCCTGTGGCGCCATAATGAGTGCCTGCGGCGCTAAAAAAATGCCTGATGCGCTAAAATGAGTTCCTGCGGCGCCAAAATGAGCGCCTGCGGCGCCATGAGAGCCTGAGGCGCTAAAAGGAATGCCTGCGGCGCCAAAATGAGTGCCTGCGGCGCCAAAATGAGTGCCTGCGGCGCCATGAGTTCCTGCGGCGCCAAAATGAGCGCCTGCGGCGCCATGAGAGTCTGAGGCGCTAAAAGGAATGCCTGATGCGCTAAAATGAGTGCCTGCGGCGCCAAAATGAGTGCCTGCGGCGCCATAATGAGTGCCTGAGGCGCTAAAAGGAATGCCTGATGCGCTAAAATGAGTGCCTGCGGCGCCTAAATGAGTTCCTGCGGCGCCATGAGTTCCTGCGGCGCCTAAATGAGTTCCTGCGGCGCCATGAGTGCCTGCGGCGCCTAAATGAGTGCCTGCGGCGCTAAAAAAATGCCTGATGCGCTAAAATGAGTGCCTGCGGCGCCAAAATGAGTGCCTGCGGTGCCATGAGTTCCTGCGGCGCCAAAATGAGCGCCTGCGGCGCCATGAGAGCCTGAGGCGCTAAAATGAGTGCCTGCGGCGCCAAAATGAGTGCCTGCGGCGCCAAAATGAGTGCCTGCGGCGCCAAAATGAGTGCCTGCGGCGCCAAAATGAGTGCCTGCGGCGCCAAAATGAGTGCCTGAGGCGCTAAAAGGAATGCCTGATGCGCTAAAATGAGTGCCTGCGGCGCCAAAATGAGTGCCTGCGGCGCCAAAATGAGTGCCTGCGGCGCCAAAATGAGTGCCTGCGGCGCCATAATGAGTGCCTGAGGCGCTAAAAGGAATGCCTGCGGCGCTAAAAAGAGTGCCTACGGCGCCAAAATGAGTGCCTGTGGCGCCTAAATGAGTGCCTGCGGCGCTAAAAAGAATGCCTGATGCGCCAAAATGAGTTCCTGCGGCGCCAAAATGAGTGCCTGCGGCGCCAAAATGAGTGCCTGCGGCGCCAAAATGAGTGCTTGCGGCGCCATAATGAGTGCCTGCGGCGCCAAAATGAGTGCCTGCGGCGCCAAAATGAGTGCCTGCGGCGCCAAAATGAGTGCCTGCGGCGCCAAAATGAGTGCCTGCGGCGCCAAAATGAGTGCCTGCGGCGCTAAAATGAGTGCCTGCGGCGCCAAAATGAGTGCCTGCGGCGCCAAAATGAGTGCCTGCGGTGCTAAATTGAGTGCTGACAACACCGATTCTGAAAATAATGTACATGTAGAAATCTAGTCGTGTACATTTATATGTATAATTGTTGGCTTTGCCCCCCCCCCACTATAAAATCCATGGCGACGCCCCTGCTGTGTGTAGTTGCTGCAGTGCAGCGAACCGCCCGTACTCGAGAGCACTAAGCTGCTCCATATTATGCAGCTGAGCAGTCATAGAGAACTTTGCATGACAGGTAAGGAATGGAATCGGCCCCAATGGCGGCCGCACAGACTGAGTCAAAATGCGCCAACCTTGTAAAATATGAGCACCCCGGCCACAGAATTTTAAACTTAGATCTAGGAAACTCTACACTAATCAGGGGATCTTCAATACTCAATGTGCGGAGTTTAGCAATGTTTCAAATCCAATAAAATAGAGGTAGTGATGGAAACTCAGAGAAAATTTTGAAGTTTAAAAATAATATTATGGTTGCTTCGTAGAGCCATATGACTACTGCTTATCTGCAACTCCAAGATGTAGATTTTGGGTCTCTTTGCGTTATGGTGTGCGCAAATTGAGTTTTAAACGGCCAACAAACACCTAAGCCAGAGTGAGACCCATTGTCAGCTGCCCTGAGCTCTCTGCTGCCCCCTCTAACCGTTTGGCGTTGCCAATAGCAACTCAACCCCGCCAAAACGAGCAGTCTGCCTGCTGAGGAGGTGGTTGAGAACCGAGCAGAGGCAGAGGTGCAGTGCCTTTCTGTGCGCCTCTTCTCAAGCAATAAAAATATAAAGAACGGAGCAGCACAAACCGATGAAGGGGTTTTAGGGTGCGTCGTATTTTAGCTGCGCTTTTCTCGCACGGCTGAGCCCAGCAGCCTCACCTCATCTCACTCGGCATCATTATTTGTGCATCAATGCTGTACTTAGTCAGAGTAAGCTTTAGTTAAACTGAATTTCAATTGTATTCAAACTGCAGAGATTGTGTCGACGCTGAGGGGGGGAGGGGGTTTGAGATGAATAAGTGTGCAAGTGGAGCAATATCTAAATTCTATCTGGTTAATGTGTCTATGGGTGTGCGCTTCGCGCCTTAGTAACAGTTGCTAACCAAAATTATCGTCTCTCTTCTGCTTCTTCTCGCGGCGCGGAGGGAGGGTAGGACGGCGGCGAATGGGGCCGACCTGGCAGGCAAGGCTGGAGAGCAGGTAATTATAAGCAGGCCTCGTTCGTGCCGCAAGGAGCGGCCCCCTTTCCTTGCATTTGCCTTGGATCCGTAGATCTGAGACAGACCCTCCGATCTCGACAGCTAGTAACTGAGTTAGCTCACTGCTGGCATCCCAGTGCGGAGCAGCATCAGCAACGACATGGCCGACAAAGCGGAGGTCGCACCTCCGCTGGTATCCAAAGGTGAGCTTGTCTAGTTCGCTTGGATATGCTTATGGCTTTGTTTGTTTCGTAATGTGACGTTTTTCGGAATGAATAGCTGCGAGTCTATTTCAGCAGCTCTTGGGCAATGGGGCTGTGGTAATGCCTCTATGTCATCTTCTCTCCTCTCTCTCCACTCTCCTCTCTTATCTCTTCTCTCTATTCTCTTTTCTCTCTACTCTCCTCTCTTTTCTATTTTCTGTCCTCTTTTCTTTCTCCTCTCTTGTCTCTTCTCAATCCATCCTCTCTCAAACTTCCCCTCGACTTAAATTATCTCTTTACCTCACTACTCTTTTCACTTTCAGATCCTCGAACTGAAATCTTGTACGAACATGCTAAAGCATTCCAATTAAATATCCTATCAGGACCGATAGAGTTTCAGAGTCAGGGGCGATAGAGTTTCAGAGTCAGGAGCGATAGAGTTTCAGAGTCAGGACCGATAGAGTTTCAGAGTCAGAACCGATAGAGTTTTAGAGTCAGGAGCGATAGAGTTTAAGAGTCAGGACCCATAGAGTTTTAGAGTCAGGACCGATAGAGTTAAAGAGTCAGGACCGATAGAGTTAAAGAGTCAGGACCGATAGAGTTAAAGAGTCAGGACCGATAGAGTTAAAGAGTCAGGATCGATAGAGTTTAAGAGTCAGGACCGATAGAGTTAAAGAGTCAGGACCGATAGAGTTTAAGAGTCAGGACCCATAGAGTTTAAGAGTCAGGACCGATCGATTTTATGATTGAAAGTCATAGTAAAACCAATCAATCCGTCGCTCATTCGCAGAGCAACCCAAGGATGCTCAGACGCAACCTGCGGCAAAGCCAGCGGCAGCCAAGGTTAAAATAATTTTGTTATTATTTTGTTTTACCTTTCTAAACCAGTACTGCAATTAATAAATACTATTATGAATTCACCACTTTACACACAACAGTCACAGCCTACGGCAGTCAAGAAGCCGCCGTTGACCTCCAATGAGCAGGCAAGGCAGCAGGCCATCAAGCTCAAGGAGCTGAAAGAGACGAGACGTTCTCAGGTGAGACCACACGGCTGACCAAAGTCACCGAGTACAAGTGTCGTATAACTATTTATTTAGCCAATAATTAATTGTTGTTCATGTTTCGCTTATCTCATGCCCATGTCTGTGCTATTAGTTGGCTTATCAAAGTGTCAGTCATTTCCTGTCCCGCTGCCAATGCCAGCTAAATTAGCATTTAGCATTTGCATGCAAAATAAATAACCTTGTAGCGACGAGTTTGCGAAGTGCAACCAGTCCTAATTTAAAATATTAAAGTACATTTCTTAGAAATCGATTTTAAATTTTGTTTTACAGCTTGATGCCCGGCACGGCTTTATGTTTGAGAAGATGGCTGAGGCTCTTGGCGTTGAGCAGAGCCAGGTGGAGGAGTGGATCCTGGTGGACAAGAAGGTAGGTTATCGTGGGGCTGTCAGCTGATGGATTTCGGGGTTTTCAGCAGGATGTCAGTAGCCTTCCGTCAATTTGCCTTTCAGTTCGGCTACTTTGACAGGTTTTTCGATGCCGACGGATCAAAGTCGATGACATTCTACTACCAGGAGCAGGTGAGTGGGAGACAGGGGGTGGGGATACGGGAGATGGGGAGACGGGAGATGGGGAGACGGGAGATGGGGAGACGGGAGATGGGGAGACGGGAGATGGGGAGACGGGAGATGGGGAGACAGGATCTAAGGAGAATAAAAAAGAGAAGAGAGAAAGGAGAGGGAGAGAGAGGACTTTAAAGCGAAGAGACATTAATTTTAATTGAGACATTAAAATTATTGGAAGACAGGGAGACAGGAAGAGGCGGTGTGGCCAGAGAATTATTACTAAGAAGGAAATAGAGTTGAGAACATGGGAGCTATGTGGTCAGGCCGGCAAGTGTGTGAGGAGCGTAACCTGGCACCGAGGCTATGCTGGAAAGGCAGACAAAACTTCTTGTAAAAGCATCTGTTTGCTCAGACAGAACCGGCCACCACTCAACAGTTCACCTCTTGCCCGTCTTTCGCTTGAAGTTTGTTGACTTTGCACAGGCCATTGCACAGCGCGAAGTGCTTCTTGGGCGTAAAGTGCTTCTTAAAGTTTTCAGTTGCTGCAGGCATTGCACAGGCTGTGTGCATTAACTATATTATATAGCAACTAATTCATTATTAATGATTATTAAAAATTGCGTCTCTAACTTTTCACACAGTCTGGCAAGCCGGATATTGCGAACCCGACGGGCGCAAAGAAGTTGATCATTGGAGAAGGGCAAGATGTGGTGAGTTCATTGTGTTGACGTGATTTGAGTTTAAGAGTTAGCACCGATAGAGTTTCAGAGTCAGGACCGATAGAGTCTTAGAGTCAGACCGATAGAGTTCCAGAGTCAGGACCGATAGAGTTTAAGAGTCAGGACCGATAGAGTTAAAGAGTCAGGACCGATAGAGTTTCAGAGTCAGGACCGATAGAGTTTCAGAGTCAGGACCGATAGAGTTTCACAGTCAGGACTATATAAGAAGTCACTCATCAATCTACCTGCCCAATTCATCTCGGACAGCCCCTACTCGGCCTGGCCTTCGTGTTCACCCGGACAACTAGCAAGGCCATCACCCAGAACAACTACGCCAATGAGATCAACTACACCACAATGGACGCCAGCGAGGGCCGCCTCCTGGAAGCCATGGAGAGCTACATTGGCAGCATCCTGTACCCCGCTCTCAAGCACCTGGAAGACTGGGGCTCGTTAACCAAGGAGAGTGAAAACCGAGCCAAAATCGAAGAATTCCTAGACGCTATTCAACGATTTCTTGACATTTTGTCCAGCGCCAAGACTAATATGAAGGGCCAGATGCAGCTGAGCCAGCCTCCCGATGAGCTCGCTCACAAGGTGCAGTCTCCCGTGGATCTGCAGGCTGCCGGTGAGCTCAACGGCCTTTGCTGACACAGCTTCTCTTGGCTTGGGGATCAGTTTTAATCCCTTCCTCTCCTGTCTCACCCTCTCCTGTCTCACCCTCTCCTGTCTCACCCTCTCCTGTCTCACGCTCCCCTGTCTCACCCTCTCCTATCTCAAAATCCAACAGTGCACAGCTCGGAAATGATGGAGAAGCTGGAGAAGCTGCTACTCCAGTGGGCGAAAGAGATCGAGCAGGTGCTCAACGAATCCGAGCAGATTCGCCGAGAAGCCGACGACGTGGGGCCCTCGGCTGAGCTGCTCTATTGGAAGAGTCGAATGACGCGATTTAACAAGTGAGGCGCAGCAGTCTTTGTTTTAAGTTTAGCGCGTTTCTACTTACAGTAGCTTGATGGAATTCAAGAAAGGATCTGAGACTAGAGACCTCAAATGATCTGGGATTAGGGAAACACAAAGAGTCAAACTGAGATTTAACAATCTCAAACTGAGATTTGACGATCTCAAACTGATATTTGATGACCTCAAACTGAGATTTGATGATCTCAAACTAAGATTTGATTATCTCAAACTGAGATTTTATTATCTCAAACTGAGATTTGATGATCTAGAACTGAGATTTGATGATCTCAAACTGAGATTTGATGATCTAGAACTGAGATTTGATTATCTCAAACTGAGATTTGATTATCTCGAACTGAGATTTGATGATCTCAAACGACCCACAATTGGAGGAATCTGTAAGAATCTGAGACTATTGTTCTCAAAAGATCTGAGATATTGAGATTATCTCAATCCATCTCCGCCCTGCAATCCCCAGCCTGCTGGAGCAGATGAACCGCAAGGAGGTGCGCACTGTGGTGGCTCTGCTGCACAACGCCAAGTCTCGCACTCTGAAGGTGTGGCGCCAGCTCGATTGTCGCATCACGGACGCAGCCAACGAGGCCAGGGACAACGTGAAGTACCTGTACACTTTGGACAAGTTCTTCGGCCCACTGAGCAAGTGCAACCCCGTGACCATGCAGGAGCACATCCCGGCGCTGATCAACGCTATCAGGATGATCTACACGATCTCGCAGTACTACAACACCTCCGAGCGCATGACCACACTGTTCGTGAAGGTCACCAACCAGATGATCACCACCTGCAAAGCCTACATTCGCGAGGGTGCCACAAAGATCTGGGATCATCCTAGAGAAGTCCTGGTCGAGCGGATGCAACACTGCTTGGCGTTGAACCGCCATTACCAGGCTACCTTCCGCAAAGTCCAGGAGCACCTGCGCCAGAATCCGCAAGAGAAACAGTTCGAATTCAGCGAGAACTACATCTTCGGCAAGTTCGACACGTTCTGCCGCCGGCTGCACAAGATCATGGACATGCTGCAGGTCGTCCAGAGCCTCAGCGGCCTACAGGACATCAAGACCGAAGGTATCGAACAGTTGATCGTCCGCTACAGAACCATCAGCGAGTCCATTCGCAAGAAAACCTACGACATTCTGGACCATCGCAAGACTGACTTTGACAATGACTACGAAGAGTTCAAGCAGAACATCAGCCTGTTGGAGACGGCTCTGTATGCCTACATCGACAACATGTTCAAGAGGCCGATGTCCGCAGTCCAGCAGCTGGGCATCCTGGTCCGCTTCGAGCGAATCGAAGGCATCCAGTTCGACTGGAGCGAGAAGTACACCAGGATTCTGCAGAGCTACGCCAAGGAGTTGGAAAACGTTCGCCGACTGTACCAGCGCTACAAGGACGACCCACCGGTGGCTCGCAACCTGCCGCCGATCTCCGGCAAAATCGCCTGGTCGCGTCACCTGCTGCACAAAATCGAGAAGCCCATGATGATCTTCAAGCACAAGAAGAAGGAAATCCTGCAACTGCCAGAGGCCAGGAAGATTGTTCGAAATTATAACAAAATGGCCGAGGTGCTGCTCGCCTTCGAGCTGCTGTACCATCAGAAGTGGCTGAACACTGTGCAGCAGTTCCACATCGGCTTGAACTCTTCTCTGCTCGTTCGCAACTCGCACACCGGCCGCCTGCTGGTCAACTTGGATCCCGTGGTGGTGGAGCTGATCAGCGAGGCCCACTTCATGAAGAGGCTGGGTTTGGAGGTGCCAGATCAAATTGTCAGAATCATGTCGGCCGAGCCCCAGATTAAGGATATCTACAGAGCGTGAGTGCATTGTATGAATCTCCTCAGGGAAGTGCAAGTCACCAAAAAAAATTAATCTCTTTTTAAGGCCTGAGCAGGCTTCAAAAGGCCTACAGAGAGAGTTATAGTTGCTTGCAGTAAAATCTGTAATTTGCCCAGGGGCTTTAGCACCAGGGGCTGTAGCACCAGGGGCTTTAGCACCAGGGGCTTTAGCACCAGGGGCTTTAGCACCAGGGGCTTTAGCACCAGGGGCTTTAGCACCAGGGGCTTTAGCACCAGGGGCTTTAGCACCAGGGGCTTTAGCACCAGGGGCTTTAGCACCAGGGGCTTTAGCACCAGGGGCTTTAGCACCAGGGGCTTTAGCACCAGGGGCTTTAGCACCAGGGGCTTTAGCACCAGGGGCTTTAGCACCAGGGGCTTTAGCACCAGGGGCTTTAGCACCAGGGGCTTTAGCACCAGGGGCTTTAGCACCAGGGGCTGTAGCACCAGGGGCTGTAGCACCAGGGGCTGTAGCACCAGGGGCTTTGAAAGCACCAGGGGCTTCAGCACCAGGGGCTTTAGCACCAGGGGCTTTAGCACCAGGGGCTTTAGCACCAGGAGCTTTAGCACCAGGGGCTTTAGCACCAGGGGCTTTAGCACCAGGGGGCTTTAGCACCAGGGGCGCCAGCACCAGAAGCGCCAGCACCAGGGGCGCCAGAACCAGGCTAAGGTTATTCGACGTGAGGCTAAATCCGAAACATGTTTCAGCAAAAATTAATGCTACACATGCATTCGCTGTCTCGTCCCCGAACCCTTCGACAGTCTGGAGGAGATGATCGCCGAGTTCGAGGGCATCAGCGACACCATCCCGACTCCGATCCAGACTCTGATGAAGCCGTTCAGAGATCACATCAACGAGGTGCTGGAGCCGGGCCTGACCCAGCTCTCCTGGATTTCAACTCAAGTTAGGGACTGTGAGTAACTTTGTTGCGGTTATGCATTGAGTTTTGTAGAAATTTGCACTTTTATCAACATGTAAGTGTGGATAAATATAGACTCATATTTAGAGAGATTTAAGTGCGTCGTAAGACTGCGTGTGATATCGGTTACGAGAGGGTGAGCTTGGAGGTACTAGAAAGTGAGATCGAAGACTCAAGGGGATAAAAGTTTCGATTCCAGAGGATGAGATTCGACATTCGATAGGGTGAGATTAGATATTCGATAGGGTGAGATTTCGAGATTCAAAGAAAAGATATTAGAGGTCTCGAACTGCCACGCACATCGTCGCAGATATTGAAAGCGCGCGCAACGAAGTTGCCGACTTCAAGATTTTGGTGAAGCAGCTGTCCGACATGATCGAATGCCGAGTAGAGGCGGTGCTGGAGGAGATGTCGCTCACCGCCCTGGTGGACCTGCCAGAGGAGGAACCTGTGACGCCTGAGGAGTTCGTCTCCATGACCGAAGCCGTGTGCAACGATGCCGCCGAGTTCCTGTACAAGTGAGTTTGTTTGTCTGTCTGTCTGTCTGTCTGTCTGTCTGTCTGTCTGTCTGTCTGTCTGTCTGTCTGTCTGTGTGTCTGTCTGTCTGTCTGTGTGTCTGTCTGTCCGTCTGTGTGTCTGTCTGTCTGTCTGTCTGTGTGTCTGTCTGTGTGTCTGTCTGTCTGTCTGTCTGACTGTCTGTCTGTCTGTCTGTCTGTCTGTCTGACTGTCTGTCTGTCTGTGTGTCTGTCTGTCTGTCTGTCTGTCTGTATGTCTGCCTGTCTGTCTGTCTGTCTGTCTGTCTGTCTGTGTGTGTGTCTGTCTGTCTGTCTGTCTGTCTGTCTGTCTGTCTGTCTGTCTGTCTGTCTGTCTGTCTGTCTGTCTGTCTGTCTGTCTGTCTGTCTGTCTGTCTGTCTGTCTGTCTGTCTGTCTGTCTGTCTGTCTGTCTGTCTGTCTGTCTGTCTGTCTGTCTGTCTGTCTGTCTGTCTGTCTGTCTGTCTGTCTGTCTGTCTGTCTGTCTGTCTGTCTGTCTGTCTGTCTGTCTGTCTGTCTGTAAGCCTGAATCCCCGCTACCCGCAGGCAAAGCCAGCTGGTGGAGTCCTCAGTTAACGAGGCCGTAGAGACCATCCTGGAGCGCCTGCCCGAGACCAAAAAAATCGCTCGCGACGACACCTGGGACTGCACGGACGAGTCCGCCCGCATCAAACGCCAACGCTGCCAAGAGTGCCAGCACTGCCTGATCTTCGCCTTCCTGAGCTACTACACCAACAGGAACACAGACGCGCTGATCAGGTGCACCCGACTGAGCCTCGACACCATCCGTCGCCGAGCGCACCACTCGGCGGCTCTGCGCTACCTCGGCCAGGGCGAGGAGAAGAAGCCCGCCCTGTTCAAATCCGACGTTGTGCTCCAGCTGCCCAACATCACCACCCAGCCGACGCTGGAAGAGATTCAGCACAAGTTCAACAAAGCAGTGAAGATCATGCTGAAGATGTCGGTGGACATTCCGCAGTGGAAGCATCAGATTCTCACCCAGAAGCAGCTGCAGCGGAAACTGCAAGAGGACAGCGCTAAAGCCGAGGGTAAAGATGTCGACAGGATGACCGACGAGGAGATCGAGGAGTTGAAACTGCCGGGCGGAAGCGTCATTAAGCCGCTGAACAAGATCATCGCCGATCACAAAGACGTCGCTAAACTGATGTCTCAGATGAGCTCCCTGATCAGCTCCAACAAGATTGACGAGAAGGAGACGTTTAAGGAGTTCTACAAGTTCAAGCAGTTGTGGATGGAGGTGAGATTGGTTAATTTTTAGGGAGATTTATCACGATATTTCGTAATTAAATTATGCTGCAATTCATCATTCATATGGAAGTGCATTAATGACATGTCGTTCGCGTAAAATCATTTTTTAGGAGATCAACGTCAAAGTCAAGGAGTTCATGAACCGGAAGCCAATTTTGTCAGAAATTTCAGCGGTATTCAAAGCCAACGTGGTGAGTTAAAGGGTTTAAATACGCTTTAATCAGTTCCCTGATCCTTCATTGAGTTCCCTAATCATTCATTGAGTTCCCTGATTCTTCATTGAGTTCCCTGATTCTTCATTGAGTTCCCTGATTCTTCATTGAGTTCCCTGATCTTCATTGAGTTCCCTGATTCTTCATTGAGTTCCCTGATTCTTCATTGAGTTCCCTGATTCTTCATTGAGTTCCCTGATTCTTCATTGAGTTCTCTGATTATTCATTGAGTTCCCTGATTCTTCACTGAGTTCTCTGATTTTTCATTGAGTTCCCTGATTCTTCATTGAGTTCCCTGATTCTTCATTGAGTTCCCTGATTCTTCATTGAGTTCCCTGATTCTTCATTGAGTTCCCTGATTCTTCATTGAGTTCCCTGATTCTTCATTGAGTTCCCTGATTCTTCATTGAGTTCCCTGATTCTTCATTGAGTTCCCTGATTCTTCATTGAGTTCCCTGATTCTTCATTGAGTTCCCTGATTCTTCATTGAGTTCCCTGATTCTTCATTGAGTTCCCTGATTCTTCATTGAGTTCCCTGATTCTTCATTGAGTTCCCTGATTCTTCATTGAGTTCTCTGATCCTTCATTGAGTTCTCTGATTCTTCATTGGGTTCTCTGATTATTCATTGAGTTCCCGGATTCTTCATTTGGTTCCCCGATCCTTCATTAGGTCTTAAGAAGGTTCGAAAGTTCTACCCTAAGCTCTCTATGTGTTTCCTTAATTTTGTCTGCGTTTTTACCGTAATTGCGAGCAATAAAACCAAAATCCGTGAACGAACCTTCCCAACACTACAGGATATGGAGATGGAGCTGAGCGCCCTGCCCCAGTCCTATCAAGTTGGCGCCATCATTTACTCAACCGAGAAGCTGAAGGACGCCCTGATCGAGGAGTGCAAGGCCTGGCGGCTGGCCTACGGCAAGGAGCTGAACGAGCGCTGCGCCAAGGACATGGACGACATCCTTGAATGGTTTGACGGTGTAAAGAAGCAGCTGGCCAGGCCAGTGCAGGATCTCGACGACGTCCGCGCTCACATGGCCGCCTTGACCGACGTGCGCGAGAACGAAATCCGCATCGACATGGAAATCGGACCCATCGAGGAGACCTACGCTCTGCTGGCTAAATACGACATCCTGTTCAACGATGGAAACGCTGAGAGAGTCGACTCACTGTCCTACGAGCGGTCCAACCTCAAGGAGCAGGCGCGCGGCGTTCAAGACCACCTGCTGGCTATCCAGCCGGAGTTCAAGGAGGACCTGCTTCAGGGTGTGACGAAATTCCAGCAAGATCTGACGGTTTTCGTTGACGAGTACGATTTCAAGTGAGTACAATAGATCGCCTTGAAGTATCAAGAAGAGAAATTGAGGCATCTTATAGTGTGTGCAAGAAGGTTAGAACTAGATAAAACTAGAAGAATAGAGCTCTTCCAGATCCTAGATCCCAGATCCTAGATCCCAGATCCTAGATCCCAGATCCTAGATCCCAGATCCTAGATCCCAGATCCTAGATCCCAGATCCTAGATCCCAGATCCTAGATCCCAGATCCTAGATCCCAGATCCTAGATCCCAGATCCTAGATCCCAGATCCTAGATCCCAGATCCTAGATCCCAGATCCTAGATCCCAGATCCTAGATCCCAGATCCTAGATCCCAGATCCTAGATCCCAGATCCTAGATCCCAGATCCTAGATCCCAGATCCTAGATCCCAGATCCTAGATCCCAGATCCTAGATCCCAGATCCTAGATCCCAGATCCTAGATCCCAGATCCTAGATCCCAGATCCTAGATCCCAGATCCTAGATCCCAGATCCTAGATCCCAGATCCTAGATCCCAGATCCTAGATCCCAGATCCTAGATCCCAGATCCTAGATCCCAGATCCTAGATCCCAGATCCTAGATCCCAGATCCTAGATCCCAGATCCTAGATCCCAGATCCTAGATCCCAGATCCTAGATCCCAGATCCTAGATCCCAGATCCTAGATCCCAGATCCTAGATCCCAGATCCTAGATCCCAGATCCTAGATCCCAGATCCTAGATCCCAGATCCTAGATCCCAGATCCTAGATCCCAGATCCTAGATCCCAGATCCTAGATCCCAGATCCTAGATCCCAGATCCTAGATCCCAGATCCTAGATCCCAGATCCTAGATCCCAGATCCTAGATCCCAGATCCTAGATCCCAGATCCTAGATCCCAGATCCTAGATCCCAGATCCTAGATCCCAGATCCTAGATCCCAGATCCTAGATCCCAGATCCTAGATCCCAGATCCTAGATCCCAGATCCTAGATCCCAGATCCTAGATTCCATATCCTAGAACCCAGATCCTAGATCCCAGATCCTAGTTTCCAGATTACTTGATTTAGTTATTCTCAAAGGAATATGATAAATCAAAACATACATTTTCAAGCTATGAGAGCTTACTTGTAAGTTCCTCCATCTGTAAAAACCCGCAGGGGACCGCAGGAGCCAAACATCCCGCCGCGAGAGGCCTCGGACCGGGTCGCTCTGTTCCAAGGCCGGTTCGACGACTTGTGGCGCAAATTTGAGACTTATTCTGGCGGCGAGCAACTCTTCGGACTGTCCGTCACCGACTACCCGGATCTGCAGCGCATCAAGAAGGATCTCAACCTGATGCAGAAACTGTACGGCCTGTACAACCAGGTTCTGGAGACCGTCAACGGCTATTACGACATCGCCTGGACTGACATCGACATTGAGGCCATCAATCAGCAGCTGACCGAGTTTCAGAACCGCTGCCGCAAGCTGCCAAAAGCTCTGAAAGAGTGGCAGGCGTTCGAGGATCTGCGCAAAACCATCGACGACTTCAGCGAAAGCTGTCCTCTCTTGGAGTTGATGTCAAACAAGGCCATGATGGCGCGCCATTGGGAAAGGCTGGAGAACCTCACCAAGCACAAGTTTGACGTCGAATCTGACAATTTCCTTCTGCGCAACCTCATGGAGGCGCCGCTTTTGGAGAACAAAGACGACATTGAAGACATCTGCATCTCCGCCACCAAGGAGAAGGATATCGAAGCCAAGCTCAAGCAGGTCATGAGCGACTGGTCCGCTCAGAGTTTGTACTTTTCCACCTTTAAATCGCGCGGTGAACTGCTGCTGAAAGGCGACTCAATTTCCGAAACCGTCGCCCTGATGGAGGACTCGCTCATGGTGCTGGGCTCGCTCTTGAGCAATCGGTACAACGCCCCGTTCAAGCCCAAGATCCAGGAGTGGGTGTCAAAACTGTCAGGTTCCACTGAGATCATTGAGAACTGGCTGCAGGTGCAGAACCTGTGGATCTACCTGGAGGCTGTGTTTGTCGGCGGTGACATTGCCAAGCAGCTGCCAGCCGAAGCGAAGCGATTCAGCAACATCGACAAGAGTTGGCAGCGGATCATGCAGCGAGCTCACGAGATCCCCAATGTTGTCCAGTGCTGCATGGGCGACGAGACCCTGTCCCAGCTGCTGCCTCATCTGCTCGAGCAGCTGGAGCTCTGCCAGAAATCTCTAACAGGCTACCTGGAGAAGAAGCGTCTCGTGTTCCCCAGATTCTTCTTCGTGTCCGACCCGGCCCTGCTGGAGATCCTCGGCCAGGCCTCTGACTCGCACACCATCCAGTCGCATCTGCTCAGCATCTTCGACAATACCAAGTCCGTCACCTTTGACGAGAAAGTCTACGACAAGATTTTGAGCATCAGCTCGCAAGAGGGCGAGACGGTGCAACTGGAGACGCCAGTCCTAGCTCAGGGCAATGTGGAGTCGTGGCTCGGCGACCTGCTGCGTGTATCCAGGGCCTCGGTTCACAAGGTCATCCGCGAGTCCTTCCTCACACTGCAGGATCCCAACTTCAATTTGATGGAGTTCGAAGGGTCCTACCCTGCTCAGGTTGGCCTGCTCGGCCTGCAGATGCTGTGGACGAGAGACGCCGAGGAGGCTCTGGTGCAGGCCAAGCTGGACAAGAAGATCATGCCGCAGACCAACGAGCACTTTCTTAACATCCTGAACGAGCTTATCAACGTCACCACCAAGGAGCTAACGAAGATGGAGCGTACAAAATTCGAGACCCTGATCACCATCCACGTCCACCAGAAGGACATCTTCGACGATCTGGTGAAGAGCCACGTGAAGAGTCCGGGAGATTTCGAATGGTTGAAACAGTCGCGATTCTACTTCAAAGAGGACACGGATCAGTGCCTGGTCAGCATCACGGATGTTGACTTCAACTACATGAACGAATTCCTCGGCTGCACAGATCGTCTTGTGATCACGCCGCTGACTGACAGGTGCTACATCACGATCGCGCAGGCGCTCGGCATGGCCCTCGGAGGCGCCCCGGCTGGTCCGGCCGGTACAGGCAAGACAGAGACCACCAAGGACATGGGCCGCTGCCTGGGCAAGTACGTCGTAGTGTTCAACTGCTCCGACCAGATGGACTATCGAGGTCTCGGTCGAATTTACAAGGTTGGCGGGAAGTTTTTTGTTTTGAAGCCAAATACAGTTCGGCCATGGAACAAATTCTAGTCTAAAAATCTTCTGATGCCTTGAACCTGAACTAATTAAACTTAGGCTAATCTAAATCTGCTAAAATCTACCCGAAGCTTGATCTAAAACACCCTGAAGCCTAAACTAACCCCCCCGAAGCCTAAACTAAAACCTACCCGAAGCCTAAACTAAAACCCACCCGAAGCCTCAACTAAAACACACCCAAAGCCTAAACTAAAACACACCCGAAGCTTAAACTAAAACCCACATAACTCCTAAACTAAAACCCATTTGAAGCCTAACAAGAAAAAAAACCGAAATCTAAAAAAACATCACCGAATAAAATTAGATTTGCCAATAGTAAAGAATGACTTTTAACACACCGCCGATCTGATGTAACTCCACAGGGCCTGGCCCAGTCCGGCAGCTGGGGCTGTTTCGACGAGTTCAACCGAATCGAGCTGCCTGTGCTGTCCGTGGCGGCCCAGCAGATCGCCATCGTGTTGGCTTGCAAAAAGGAGCGCAAGAGCCAGTTCATCTTCACTGACGGCGACCTGGTTGACATGGACCCGGAGTTTGGCATCTTCCTTACGATGGTTTGTGTTGGATTAATTCTTGCGAAACTAGCACTACATGTCACTCCGAGCCCCGTCACTCCGAATCTGCCATTCAAATCCCGTCACTCCAAACCCGTCACTTTAAACCCGTCAATCCGAACACGTCATTCCAAATCCTTCACTTCAAATCCGTCACACCAAACCCGTCACTCTAAACCTGTCACTTCAAAAGCGTCACTCCAAACCCGTCACTCCAAACATGTCACTCCAAACCTGTCACTCCAAACCCGTGACTCCAAACCTGTCACTTCAAAAGCATCACTCCAAACCCTTCACTCCAAACCCTTTACTTAAAATCAGTCTCCCTAAAAGCAGTCACTTCAAACTCGTCACTAAAAACCCGTCACTTTAACCCCTCCGCAGAACCCCGGCTACGCCGGTCGTCAGGAGCTACCCGAGAACCTTAAGATCAACTTCCGCACGGTGGCCATGATGGTCCCGGATCGAGGCATCATCATGCGCGTCAAACTGGCCTCCTGCGGTTTCCTGCAGAACGTCCTGCTAGCCAAGAAATTCTTCACCCTGTACAAGCTGTGTGAAGAGCAGCTGAGCAAGCAGGTTCACTACGACTTCGGCCTGCGTAACATTCTGTCAGTGCTTCGAACTCTTGGCGCCTTCAAGCGGGCGAATCCGCAGGACAGCGAGCCAATGATTGTCATGCGCGTGCTGCGAGACATGAACCTGTCCAAGCTGGTGGACGAGGACGAGCCCCTGTTCATGAGCCTCATCGATGATCTGTTCCCCGGGATGCAGCTGGACAAGAAAGGCTACCCGGAGATCGAGGCGGCCATTCTCCACCAGGTAAACGAGCACGGTTTGATTCACCACGCGCCCTGGGTGCTAAAGTGCATCCAGCTGTTCGAGACGCAGCGAGTTCGTCACGGCATCATGACGCTGGGACCGTCAGGCGCCGGCAAGACCAAGTGCATCGCCACTCTGATGCGCGCCATGACGGAGTGCGGCGAGCCGCACAAGGAGATGCGCATGAACCCGAAGGCCATCACGGCGCCACAGATGTTTGGCCGCTTGGACGTGGCTACAAACGACTGGACGGACGGCATCTTCTCCACGCTGTGGCGACGAACGCACAAGACTAAGAAGGGCGACCATGTCTGGTTGATTCTGGACGGCCCAGTCGACGCTATCTGGATTGAGAATCTGAACTCTGTGCTCGACGACAATAAGACTCTCACGCTGGCTAACGGCGATCGAATCCCGATGGCTCCGAATTGCAAGATTCTGTTCGAGGTGCATAACATCGACAACGCGTCGCCGGCTACGGTATCGCGCAACGGAATGATCTTCATGAGCTCGTCAGTGCTGGACTGGGAGCCCATTCTGAAGGGCTGGCTGCTTACCCGCCCAGAAAGTCAGCGAGAGACCATCTTCTCAACGTTCGAAGCTTGCTACGCAGAAGCAGCTACCTACGTGAAGCAGTCGCTCAATCCTAAGATGCCGGTGAGTGATTTTACTTCAGTAGAATCGTAATATAAGAGTAAATAGATTCAAAGGTAACTCGTAAAGAATCAGAGGTTAGAATTTACCGAACTAAGAAATCAAGGTAGGCATTTACTTATCGAAAATCTGATCCATAGCTCGTAACTATCATCGTTTTCAGTTCCTGGACTGCAACTATGTGCGTCAAGCCACAAACCTGCTGGACGGCCTGTTGGCCTCAACCGAGGAGGTTCGCGACCTGCCCAACTCGCACCTGCAGAAGCTGATCGTGTTCGCCATCATGTGGTCCCTTGGCGCGCTTCTGGAGCTGGACGATCGCAAACGGTTGCAGGAGAATCTGAAAAATTACTCTAGCATCCCGTTGCCTCCCATCAAAGGCGAAGACACCATCTTTGAGTACCTGGTGAACGAGAACGGCGAATGGCAGCACTGGGACGAGCGGGTGCAGGAGTACGCCTATCCGGCGGATGAGACACCGGAGTACACCGGCATTCTGGTGCCCAACGTCGACAACACCAGGACTGACTTCCTCATCAACACGATCTCCAAGCAGGGTAAGCCGGTGTTGCTCATCGGCGAGCAGGGCACAGCCAAGACTGTCATCGTAAAGGGCTACTGCGGCAAGTACGACCCGGAGGCGCACATGTTCAAATCGTTGAACTTCTCCAGCGCTACAACGCCGAACATGTTCCAGCGGACTATCGAGAGCTACGTCGACAAGCGCATGGGCTCGACTTTCGGACCGCCGGCTGGAAAAAAAATGACTGTCTTCATCGACGACATCAACATGCCGATCATCAACGAGTGGGGCGACCAAATCACCAATGAGATCACCCGCCAGATGATGGAAATGAACGGATTCTACAACTTAGAGAAGCCCGGAGAGTTCACCTCAATCGTGGACATCCAAATCATCGCCGCTATGATCCACCCGGGCGGCGGTCGCAACGACATTCCGCAGCGGCTGAAGCGCCAGTTCTGCGTGTTCAACTGCACGCTGCCCAGCAACGCCAGCATTGACAAAATCTTCCGCGCAGTCGGCCTTGGACACTACTGCGCCGAGCGTGGATTTTCTGATGAAGTTCGCGCCCTGGTCGACAAGCTGGTGCCGGCGACGCGCCGTCTGTGGCAGCGCACGAAGATCCGTATGTTGCCGACGCCGGCCAAGTTTCACTACGTGTTCAACCTGCGCGATCTTAGTCGCATCTGGCAGGGCATGCTGAACACCGTCAGCGAGGTCGCCAACGATCGCTCAGTGCTGATGAGCCTGTGGAAGCACGAGTGCACCAGGACCATCGCCGATCGCTTCACCGAGCAGGGCGACAAAGACTGGTTCGAGAAGACGATCAAGCTCACTGCCGAGGAGGAGTGCAGTCCGGAGATTGCCGAGCTCATGCAGGCGGAGCCCTACTTCGTTGACTTCCTTCGCGAGGCTCCGGAACCGACAGGAGACGAGCCTGACGATGCCGACCTGAGCGCGCCGAAAATCTATGAACCAATCGATTCCTACGAGCAGCTGAACGACAAGCTGCAGAGCTACATGAGCCAGTACAACGAAATCGTTCGGGGAGGAAAACTTGACCTCGTGTTCTTCAAAGACGCCATGATCCATCTAGTGAAGATCTCCAGAATCATTCGAACCACGAAGGGACACGCACTGCTGGTTGGTGTCGGCGGCTCGGGCAAGCAGTCGCTCACTCGCCTGGCCTCGTTCATCGCCGGGTACGACACCTTCCAGATCACGCTGACCAGGTCGTACAACGTCAGCAACCTGCTAGAGGACCTCAAGGTGCTGTACCGAACTGCCGGAGGCAAGGGTAAAGGCATGACCTTTGTGTTTACGGACAACGAGATCAAGGAAGAGGGCTTCCTGGAGTTCCTCAACAATATGCTGTCCTCCGGCGAGATCGCCAACCTATTCGCCCGAGACGAGATGGACGAAATCCTCGGCGAGCTGGTCCCCGTCATGAAGAAGGAGTTCCCCCGCCGTCCGCCGTCCAACGAGAACCTGCAGGACTACTACATGACCCGGGTGCTCAAGTACCTGCACGTGGTGCTCTGCTTCTCACCTGTTGGCGAGAAATTCCGCAACAGGAGTCTAAAGTTCCCCGGCCTGATCTCAGGCTGCACCATGGACTGGTTCCAGCGCTGGCCCAAGGACGCTTTGGTGTCCGTGTCCCGCTACTTCCTGTCCGCCTTCGACATCGTCTGTACGCCGCAAGTCAAAGAGGCCGTCGTCAACGTGATGGGGCAGTTCCAGGATCTCGTGGCTGAAACCTGCACCGACTATTTCCAGCGATTCCGCCGTCAGACTCACGTGACGCCAAAGTCCTACCTATCGTTTATCTCAGGCTATAAGGAGATCTACGGTACAAAGAAGAGCGAGCTGGACCAACTGGCGAAGCGCATGAACACCGGTCTCAAGAAGCTGCTGGAAGCCACCGAGTCAGTGAACGAGCTCAGCAAAGAGCTTGTTGAGAAGGAGAAGGAACTCGCCGTCGCCAACAAAAAAGCCGAGGAGGTGCTTAAAGACGTGACGGTCAAAGCCACCGCCGCTCAGAAGGTGAAGGCCCAGGTGCAGGTGGTGAAGGATCGAGCCCAGGCCCTCGTAGATGCCATCGGAGCAGACAAGGCGGTGGCCGAAGGCAAACTGGAGGCGGCCAAGCCCGCTTTAGAAGAGGCCGAGAGCGCCCTGCAGACCATCAAGCCGGCTGATATCTCAACGGTGAAGAAGCTGGCAAAGCCGCCGCACCTCATCATGCGCATCATGGACTGCGTGCTGCTGCTGTTCCGCAAGAAGATCGACACCGTCACCATGGACCCCGAGCGGCCTTGCCTGAAGCCGTCCTGGGCCGAGGCGCTGAAACTGATGAGCGGCGACTTCCTTGGCGCCCTGTTGAACTTCCCGAAGGACACCATCAACGCCGAGACGGTGGAGTTTCTCATGCCCTACTTCGAAATGGAGGACTACAACATTGAGACAGCCAAGAAGGTCAGCGGCAACGTGGCCGGTCTATGCTCCTGGACCACCGCCATGGCCACCTTCTTTGGCATCAACAAGGAGGTCCTGCCGCTAAAGGTTGGTGATATTAATCGAATATTGTTAAAATAAGCTGTTTTTATTGTAGAAAAATACATACCTAACCTATATGCATTAGCTGCAAAACAAAAAACAAAAAACTCGCACAAATTCATGCCGATCTGTCAACCCCGTTTTATCACCACACCAGGCCAACCTGGTGGTGCAAGAGGGCCGACTGGAGAAGGCCATGGCCGAGTTGAATCAGGCCCAGGCCCTACTAGACGAGAAACAACGCGAACTGGACGTTGTGCAGGCCCTGTACGACAAGGCCATGGCCGAGAAGCAGGCCCTCATGGACGACGCCGAGGCCTGCAGACGGAAGATGTCGAACGCCACCACCCTGATCGAGGGACTCTCTGGCGAGCGAATCCGCTGGACGGAAGCCAGCAAAGGCTTCGAAGCGCAGATTCAACGTCTGGTTGGCGACGTTCTACTCGCCACGGCGTTCTTGTCGTATTCTGGTCCGTTTAATCAGGACTTCAGAAATTTGCTGCAGCGAAACTGGAAGAAGGAACTGGTGCAGAATAAGATTCCGTATACTGAGGTGAGTGACACTGGTGGAGTTGATTGTTCGTTTTCTTTACCAATATTTCTTTGAAATATGTATTGATTGGCAAATAGATTGATTAATTAATTGATTTATTGACTGATTGATTGATTGATTGATTGATTGATTGATTGATTGATTGCTTGATTGATTGATTGATTGATTGATTGATTGATTGATTGATTGATTGATTGATTGATTGATTGATTGATTGATTGATTGATTGCTTGATTGATTGATTGATTGATTGATTGATTGATTGATTGATTGATTGATTGATTGATTGATTGCTTGATTGATTGATTGATTGATTGATTGATTGATTGATTGATTGATTGATTGATTGATTGATTGATTGATTGATCGATCGATCGATTGATTGGTCGGTTTTTTGATTGATTGATTGATTTATTGATTAATTGATCGATTGTTTAGTTGGTTAGTTAGTTGATTGGTTAGCGGACTGATTATCAGTTGATTGATTGATTGATTGATTTATTGATTAACTGTTTATTGATTGATTGATTGACTGATTGATTGATTGATTTATTTGTTGATTTATTTGATTTATTGATTTATTGGTTGATTTATTGATTTATTAATTGATTGATTGATTGATTGATTGATTGATTTATTTATTTATTTGAAAATGCAATAAGTTTAATGAATAAGTTTCATAATCGTGTCCATCACTACTTCAGGACCTGAATCTGATCTCCATGCTCGTGGATAATGCGACAATCAGCGAGTGGAATCTACAAGGCCTCCCCAATGACGAGCTGTCAACCCAGAACGGCCTGATCGTCACTCGAGCCGCCCGCTTCCCACTGCTCATTGACCCGCAAGGCCAGGGCAAGGCTTGGATCAAGAACAAAGAGAAGAACAACGAGCTGCAGCTGACCAGCCTCAATCACAAGTACTTCCGAACTCACCTGGAAGACAGCCTGTCCCTCGGTCGCCCAATGATCATCGAGGACGTTGGCGAAGAGCTGGACCCCGCGCTGGACAACATTCTGGAACGAAACTTCATCAAATCCGGCACCCGATTGAAAGTCAAAGTCGGCGACAAGGAGTGCGACGTGATGGACGGATTCCGACTGTACATCACCACCAAACTGCCGAACCCCAAGTACACTCCAGAGATCTACGCCAAGACTTCCATGATCGACTTCACTGTTACAATGAAGGGCTTGGAGGATCAGCTGCTTGGCGTTGTAATCGTGACAGAGAAGGCTGAGCTGGAAACCGAGCGAGTCAAACTCATGGAGGACGTCACGGCTAACAAGCGCAAGATGCAGGAGCTGGAGGACAACCTGCTGTACCGACTGACCAGCACGGAGGGCAGCCTGGTGGAGGACGAGTCGCTGATCGAAGTGCTCCGCGTGACGAAGATCACAGCCGAGGACGTGCGCGAGAAGCTGGCGGTTGCAGCTGACACGGAGATCAAGATCAACACCGCCCGAGAGGAGTATCGTCCGATTGCGACACGCGGCTCCCTGCTCTATTTCCTTATCGTAGAGATGAGCATGGTGAACGTCATGTACCAGACGTCGCTGCGTCAGTTCCTCGGTCTCTTCGACCTGAGCATGGCTAGATCGACCAAGTCGCCGATCACACTGAAGCGAATCGCCAACATCATTGACTATCTGACTTTCGAGGTCTTCCGCTACACCGCTCGTGGTCTTTATGAGGTCGACAAGTTCACCTTCACAATCTTGCTGACCCTAAAACTGGAGATGCAGTCCGGTCACGTGAAGCACGACGAATTCTCCATCTTCATCAAGGGTGGAGCCGCCTTGGACTTGAACGCTGTTGAGCCCAAGCCTAAAAAGTGGATCCAAGATCTGATCTGGCTCAATCTGGTCGAGCTAAGTAAACTAGCTCACTTCAATCTGCTTACTGAGCAAATCACCAAGAACGACAAGCCGTGGAAGACCTGGTGCGACGAGGACGCGCCCGAGGAGTGCGTCATCCCGGACGGCTATGACAAGGCGAGCACTTTCCACAAGCTGCTGCTGGTCCGCTCCATCACCCCAGATCGAACCATTCCCATGGCCAAGCGCTACGTGGCCGAGATCATGGGCGCTCAATACGCAGACGGCGTTATCACCAACCTGGAGACCATGGCTGAGGAGGCCGACTGCCGCACCCCCATGATCTGTTTCCTGTCCATGGGCAGTGACCCCACTGAGAACATTGAGCGCCTAGCCAAGAAGCAGGGCATCCAGAGCGGCGCCATCTCCATGGGTCAGGGCCAGGAAGTGCACGCTAGGCGTCTGCTCCAGGCCAGCATGTCCGAGGGTCGCTGGATCCTGCTTCAGAACTGCCATCTTGGCTTGAACTTCATGGACGAACTGCTCGACACAGTGACCACGGCTGAGAGTCACGAAAACTTCAGGTGCTGGATTACCACGGAGCCGCATCGCAGCTTCCCTATCAACATGCTGCAGTCCTCCATCAAGTTCACGTACGATCCGCCCCAAGGAATCAGGGCCGGCCTACGGAGGACCTACGGTCTGCTAACTCAGGACCAGCTTGACGTCAGCAACATGCCACAGTGGAAGCCGATACTCTACAGTGTGGCCTTCATGCACACTGTCGTGCAGGTGAGAATTCTGAATATAAGCTTGCTCTGCTTGTCACGGGTCTCTTTACTGTTAGTTTAGAACCACAGTAAAATTTTGATCACATGAGGGAATTTTTACCTTATTAACTTCCCTGTCCTCAGGAGCGCCGCAAATTCGGCCCCATCGGCTGGAACATCCCCTACGAGTTCAACCAGTCGGACTTCTCGGCCACCGTGCAGTTCGTGCAGAACCACCTCGACGACATGGACATCAAGCGAGGCGTCAGCTGGGTGACCGTTCGCTACATGATCGGCGAAGTCCAGTACGGCGGTCGAGTCACCGACGACTATGACAAACGATTGTTGAACACCTACGCTCGAGTGTGGTTCAGCGAGAGCATGTTCATGGAGTCCTTCCAGTTCAACAAGGGCTACAAGATTCCCAAGTGCAAGCAGATCGACGAGTACCGCGCATTCGTTGACGCCCTGCCGCTGGTGGACGCGCCAGACGTTTTCGGACTGCACGCTAATGCGGATGTTACGTAAGTCTTTTGGGTCACTCTGGGCAACTGTAACCGGAGCCATTTACGTTTCAATAAATTTCCACTACCTAAATATCGTTTTAATTTTAAACTTTCAGTTACCAGACCAACAACGCCAATTCAATGCTGGAGACCATCTTGAACATCCAGCCGAAAGACAGCGGAGCCGGTGGCGCTGGTGAGACTCGAGAGTCCATCGTCTACAGACAGTGCGACGATATGCTGGCTAAACTGCCTGAGGACTACAATCCGTTTGAGGTGAGTTGAGCTTTGCGAATCTGCCACACCGCACCCTTAGTCCTTGAGAATCCACCTCTCAGCTTCTTCAGTCCCCAAGAATCTGCTCTCAGCTTATCAGTCCTTGAGAATCTGCCTCAACTACGAGTAAAA
Organism: Macrostomum lignano; assembly: GCA_002269645.1. Classification (NCBI taxonomy): domain Eukaryota; kingdom Metazoa; phylum Platyhelminthes; family Macrostomidae; genus Macrostomum; species Macrostomum lignano. The sequence goes on from NIVC01000255.1 coordinate 91,450, forward strand.
CACAGATCTCACAATTCCTGTCTCAATCCCAAATCACCTCCGCAGGTACGAGACAAGCTACGCAAGATGGACCACCTGAAGCCGCTGCACATCTTCCTGAAGCAGGAGATCGACCGAATGCAACGCGTCATTAGCAACGTTCGCTCCACACTCACCGACCTGAAGCTGGCCATCGACGGCACAATTATCATGTCGGAGAACCTTCAGGACGCCCTAGACAACATGTTCGACGCACGAATCCCCAATCTGTGGCGCAAAATCTCGTGGGAATCGGCCACCCTCGGTTTCTGGTTCACCGACCTGCTGGACAGGAACGCCCAGTTCCACACCTGGCTGTTCGACGGACGCCCATCGACCTACTGGATGACCGGCTTCTTCAATCCGCAGGGATTCCTCACCGCCATGCGACAAGAGATCACCAGGGCGCACAAAGGCTGGGCGCTCGACTCCGTGTTCCTAATGAATGACGTCACCAAGCTCGCGAAGGAGGAGGTGCACAACCCGCCAGCCGAGGGTGTCTACGTCTACGGACTGTTCCTTGATGGCGCCGGCTGGGACCGGAGGAACGCCCGCTTGACGGAGCCGCCAGCCAAGGTGCTGTACACCAGCCTGCCCGTGGTGCACATCTACGCCATCAACACTGAGCGGCCAAAGTCCAGCAACCTGTACGAGTGCCCGGTGTACAAGAAGCCGAAGCGTACGGATCTGAACTACATTTTCCCATTGCTGCTGCGCACCAGCAAGGATCCGGATCACTGGATTCTGCGAGGAGTGGCCCTGCTGTGCGACACAAAGTGATTGATTAATTGATTGTTTTTTATTGAGGCAGAACTGCCGGTCTCTTTGTTTTATTACTTTGAATTTACTTCCGCAGTTTCAACAGCCAATTGATAAGAAGAGACAGGTGTCAGGTGTTACAATAAGAATTCTAAGAAAATTACAGTTTAAACGCTGGTAAAAACATTCAGTTATAACAAACTAAAAGTGGCAGTTGGCTGTGCGAAGCGATGATTCTTTTTGTTTTGGAAAAAAACAAACAAACTTTTCTATAGGGTAGGAACTCAGTCCAACTACTATATAAGTAGAACTGGTTTTTGTTTTAACAAACTAAAGAACGTACAGAATTTATTTCCAAACGACTGTGTTATCGATTTAATTTTAAAATATTGAATTTTTTAGTTTTAGTCTAAGAAATTTTCAGACACGCTTTACTAAATCTGGCATCTAAAATCGAATTAAAAATAATATCGAATTTTAACGGAATTATTTTTCAAAGTTTTCTACTAACAGTAGCGTAACTTGCGTTTTTTAATTCGCCTTTTATTTGTTTATTTATTTATTTATTTAAATCGATAAAACGAATGGTATTAAAACACTGAAAAGGGGCATCAGATTTTTGGAGATGAAATAATATGACGTGCTGAAGTAGGAGTCAGGTGTGCTGATGTCTGTGGGAAGACAGGAAGGGTTGGGGGAGACAGGAAGGGTGGGGAGACAGGATGGGGTGAGGAGACAGGATGGGGTGGGGAGACAGAATGGGGTGGGGAGACAGGATGGGGTGGGGGGGACAGGATGGGTGGGGGAGACAGGATGTGGTGGGTGCAGTCAGGAAGGGGCAATCCCGATCATTCTCAAACGCATAACCAACTAGTTTTTGCAAAAATAATGTTCCACAAATATTATTTGTTACTATCAGTACTATGAACGGCTCGCTCCATTTTCAGCTCCTCTATTGACATCAGAAAAACCGTATTGGCTATCCGATTTTCATCCAATTGGCAATGTAGAAATTTCCCACTCCCCTCCATACCAGGGCTTTATTAGCTAGTTTATTCCTCCTATATTAAATTCCTCCAAGCGGCCGTATCGCTGCAGCAAAGAACTCAGCCCACAGGCAGACAGACTCAGAGAGAGAGAGAGAGAGAGAGAGAGAGAGAGAGAGAGAGAGAGAGAGAGAGAGAGAGATATTAAAAGCCCAGAGAAAAATCAAGGCTCACGGAGTCCCCATTGTCTTTGCCGGAGAGCTGCGCACATGGGGGACTTGCCGGCGGATCTGCTGCCATAATCCGCTCAGCTCTCTTCTTCATAATAATAATCAATCATTTTTTGAATCGGTAAGCCGCCGCCAGATTTCAATTGTTGGGGGGGTGGATTTTGTTTGAATGGAGCCGCGCTATTATTCTGATTAATAAATTATAATTATAATTGATTTTCCTCCAAGAGAACCGGATTTGCAGTCCGGGAAAATAAAATAAAATGGCTGGAGGCAGCAAAAAAGTTGATTGCATTTTTTATTTCATTCTTAGGCCAGACTCTATTCAGGCTATTGTTTAACTGTTGCATTCGGCAGGAGATCTGCCTTGATTTGGGGCATTGAAGCCTGCTTGTGAATTTGCGTAAGTAATTACTTGATTTGTGTCAGGTCGATAATATTTGTGTCAGTCTAGATGATTCTGGATTTGTGTCAGGAGGATACTTGATTTGTGTCAGGTCGATAATATTTGTGTCAGTCTGGTTGATTCTGGATTTGTGTCAGGATGATATTTGATTTGTGTCAGGATGATACTTGATTTGTGTCGGGATGATTCTGGATTTGTGTCAGGATGATTATGGATTTGTGTCAGGATGACTCTGGATTTGTGTCAGGATGATTCTGGATTTGTGTCAGGATGATACTTGATTTGTGTCAGGATGATACTTGATTTGTGTCAGGATGATACTTGATTTGCGTCAGGATGATACTTGATTTGTGTCAGGATGATACTTGATTTGTTTAAGGATGATTCTGGATTTGTGTCAGGATGACTCTGGATTTGTGTCAGGATGACTCTGGATTTGTGTCAGGATGATTATGGATTTGTGTCAGGATGATTCTGGATTTGTGTCAGGATGACTCTGGATTTGTGTCAGGATGATTCTGGATTTGTGTCAGGATGACTCTGGATTTGTGTCAGGATGATACTTGATTTGTTTCAGGATGATTCTGGATTTGTGTCAGGATGATTCTGGATTTGTGTCAGGATGATTATGGATTTGTGTCAGGATGATACTTGATTTGTGTCAGGATGATACTTGATTTGTTTCAGGATGATACTTGATTTGTGTCAGGATGATTCTGGATTTGTGTCAGGATGATTATGGATTTGTGTCAGGATGATTCTGGATTTGTGTCAGGATGATACTGGATTTGTGTCAGAATGATTCTTGATTTGTGTCAGGATGATACTTGATTTGTTTCAGGATGATTCTGGATTTGTGTCAGGATGATTCTGGATTTGTGTCAGGATGATTCTGTATTTGTGTCAGGATGATTCTGGATTTGTGTCAGGATGATTCTGGATTTGTGTCAGGATGATACTTGATTTGTTTCAGGATGATTCTGGATTTGTGTCAGGATGATTCTGGATTTGTGTCAGGATGATTATGGATTTGTGTCAGGATGATTCTGGATTTGTGTCAGGATGATTCTGGATTTGTGTCAGGATGATTCTGGATTTGTGTCAGGATGATTCTGGATTTGTGTCAGGATGATACTTTATTTGTGTCAGAATGATTCTGGATTTGCTTCAGTCTAAATGATTCTAAATTTGTGTCAGGATACAGTATTTGTGTCAGATTAGTTTCAGTGGATACAGTATTTGTGTCAGATTAGTTTCAGTGGATACAGTATTTGTGTCAGATTAGTTTCAGTGGATACAGTATTTGTGTCAGATTAGTTTCAGTTGATACAGTATTTGTGTCAGATTAGTTTCAGTGGATACAGTATTTGTGTCAGATTAGTTTCAGTGGATACAGTATTTGTGTCAGATTAGTTTCAGTTGATACAGTATTTGTGTCAGATTAGTTTCAGTGGATACAGTATTTGTGTCAGATTAGTTTCAGTTGATACAGTATTTGTGTCAGATTAGTTTCAGTGGATACAGTATTTGTGTCAGATTAGTTTCATTTGATACAGTATTTGTGTCAGATTAGTTTCAGTGGATACAGTATTTGTGTCAGATTAGTTTCAGTGGATACAGTATTTGTGTCAGATTAGTTTCATTTGATACAGTATTTGTGTCAGATTAGTTTCAGTTGATACAGTATTTGTGTCAGATTAGTTTCAGTGGATACAGTATTTGTGTCAGATTAGTTTCAGTGGATACAGTATTTGTGTCAGATTAGTTTCAGTGGGTACAGTGTTTGTGTCAGGCTCGCTCGTTATCGAAGTTGTTATCGAAGAGCTAAATGAGACGGCGAGATGCCTCATCATGAGGCCACTAATTAAAAGCTGCAAATTGATTGCGGGGATGAAACCCTCAATTGAAGCTATATTAGGATCTGAAATGAAAGGCGCTTTCTTAGAAAGAACAAAACCCTACACCCCTCAGTTGCCCACTAAGGCAGGAAGGCCTGAATCTTTTCGGGAAACAGCGGCCTCACTTCAGTTATAAAACCAAACACTTTTCCGGCAACAAAAACTGAAAGTCGAAAACGGAGCGCAACTTCCGGTTTTGCCGTTCGTCACGTTATAACAAATCGTGATTTTACACCTACCGCAGATTTCGTTAATTAGACGCTGAAAAGCACTTCCTGATTGCCCTTCATCAAAGCAAAAGCTGCGGAATTTTGCAGTGAAATTTTTGTTTAAAACAGGCGGAACATCTTGCTACAGTTGTGGATTAGTCAGAAGGACTAGACATTTTTTTAGAAAATGAAAACTTCAACTTTATTGCCAAAGACAAATGCCTAACAGCTTCTTAGATTCTTATTGGTCCTTTTTGTGCAGAAAAGGTGAGAATGCGTGTGCGCTATAATATATAAACATTATTGTCTCATTATTGAATAGAATTTTCATTTCAATACTGCCTCATTTATCCTCCGAACCAATTGACATGACACTGGGCCCTCCTGACACCTGCCTTGCGACTCTCCTGACACCTGCCGTTTGATCCTCCTGACACCTGCCTTTTGACTCTGCTGACATCCGCCTTTTGACCCTCCTGACGCCTTTTGACCCTCCTGACATCCGCCTTTCGACTCTCCTGACAACCGCCTTGTGACTCTCCTGACCCCGTCTTTTGATTCTCCTGACACCTGCCTTTTGACTCTCCTGACATCCGCCTTTTGACCCTCCTGACATCCGCTTCCTGACTCTCCTGACACCTGCCTTTTGATCCTCCTGACACCTGCCTTTTGACCCTCCTGACATCTACCTTTTGATCCTCCTGACAACTGCCTTTTGATCCTCCTGACAACTGCCTTTTGACCCTCCTGACACCTGCCTTTTGACCCTCCTGACACCTGCCTTTTGATCCTCCTGACACCTGCTTTTGATCCTCCTGACAACTGCTTTTTGACCCTCCTGATGCCTTTTGACCCTCCTGACGCCTTTTGACCCTCCTGACGCCTTTTGACCCTCCTGACGCCTTTTGACCCTCCTGACGCCTTTTGACCCTCCTGACTCCGTCTTTTGATTCTCCTGACACCTGCCTCTTAACTCTCCTGACATCCGCCTCTTGACTCTTCTGACGCCCGCCTCTTGACTGTCCTGACGCCCGCCTCTTGACTGTCCTGACACTCGCCTTTTGACTTTCTTGCCACCCGCCTCTTGGCCCTCCTTGACCCCCACAGGCCCCATATGCTGAACGAATGCCTTCAACAAGTATTGTACTTACCACTGCATTATGAAATCAATCGAACACAGGTCACTGAGACAGCCTCATTCAGTCCACAAGATCAAAGCCAAAGTGTTTGCATGGTGACACAGGCAGCTCAATAGTAAAACGCAGTCACCCCCACCTGCATTCAGCATGGATGATTGACAACTGGGCAGTCACTCTTATTGATAGCACTGTGTCCATCCCTACCTGCTCCTGTCAGTCCATCGCCGTCGCCAAAAAGCAGAGATGCATAATGAATGAACGTAGGGAAGGACTTACATATAATATATGTCCAAGATAAAATCTAAAAAAAAGTTTTGGCACAGATGACGGCCTTGCAGCTCCGCCCCCCCGTCAGGGCAGAAAATTTCATCCAGCGTCACCACTGGAGCTGCGTGGCTGACCGGCAATTCTCAACTCCGCTCAAGTTAATAGCTTAAGAAAAGATGTAATATACTTGTCAATCTCCAGCTGCCTTCCTCTACTGACTTCCCTTCCCCGTTAGCCATGAAGCCCTTGGAGACAGAAACTGGAGTCACCACAATTCTCCAAGTTCCTTATAGGTGTTTAAGCATTTTTGTAGCCATTTAGCCTTTGAAAGTTTGGATTTTTAATCTAAATTCAAATGACTGTCCTCTCTCTTGACTCTCCTGACACCCGCCTCTTGACTCTCCTGACACCCGCCTCTTGACTCTCCTGACACCCGCCTCTTGACTCTCCTGACATCCGACTCTTGACTCTCCTGACACCCGCCTCTTGACTCTCCTGACACCCGCCTCTTGACTCTCCTGACACCCGCCTCTTGACTCTCCTGACACCCGCCTCTTGACTCTCCTAACACCCGCTTCTTGACTCTCCTGACACCCGCCTCTTGACTCTCCTGACACCCGCCTCTTGACTCTCCTGACACCCGCCTCTTGACTCTCCTGACACCCGCCTCTTGACTCTCCTGACACCCGCCTCTCGACTCTCCTGACACCCGCCTCTTGACTCTCCTGACACCCGCCTCTTGAATCTCCTGACACCCGCCTCTTGACTCTCCTAACACCCGCTTCTTGACTCTCCTGACACCCGCCTCTTGACTGTTCTGACACCCGCCTCTTGACTCTCCTGACACCCGCCTCTTGACTCTCCTGACACCTGCCTCTTGACTCTCCTGACACCTGCCTCTTGACTCTCCTGACACCTGCCTCTTGACTCTCCTGACAGAAGAGTCGCCTCTTGACTCTCATGACCCCTGCCTCTTGACTCTCCTGACCCCTGCCTCTTGACTCTCCTGACACCTGCCCAGCCTATTCCTATTAAAGTAATCTGGTTCCGACAAATGTTTTTAAAAAGCTCAACATTCCAACATCGGAGGATTTTACGAAAACTTAGAATCCGCTATTCCAGATCACAACTCCAGTTGTCCCTGATCTGGATCCTCGCTAAAATTCAAATCCCCCAACTAGAAATTGCGTGCTGCATCTCTCTCTCCCTCTCCCTATCCCAATCCGCTGATTTCTCCTGGCTCCAGCCTTTCTCTCCCGCCTGACTATATTTTAACAAAGGTATTTAACAAATAAGAATTTTTTGCGAAACGAGATTAGGGAGGGGGGATCTTAGGCTGCCAATGGTTGGTACAGCACAACTCAAGCAACCATGCTCAGCATCAGAAGCCTTGACGTGACGGCTAAATCCCCCCCCCATTTTCGTTTTTAGACATCTCCCACCCAGTCCTTCTAGCCTCGCCCTAGCAACCACCCCACGCCTCAGGTCTGTCTTTCTGCTAGAGTCGACTCAATATAAGCTCTCTCTCTCTCTCTCTATACACACACATTGTCTCGGAGCACAATTGCAGGTTAGCAATAATAATATTCAGACTAAAGCGGGTAGGGGGAGGGGCAGAGTCGCCAGGGAGTCTGGGGCTCAAACTCACTTCGTCTCAGCTTCATCTGCTGCCTCTGTGTCTCTGTCTGTCTGCCTGTCTGCCTTGCCTGCGCGCCTGTCGCAGCCTGGGGGCTGCTGGCTCCATCAAACTTAAGCAGACTGACTGGATTTGGGAGCAAAGCAGCTCTTCTTTGGCAATAATTGCCCGGCAAGAGTAGCCTTATAGCTTTTTTCCTTATTAAAGAAATTTTCCATTTCAAAATTTCTTTTAGGGCCAATTATCTTTCTGCTGTATTTTCTATAATTTGCCAGGGCTGTGAGGTGCGGCTGCAGCCAACTCAGTCTTTGTTTAGTTGAACAAAGGAGAGTCCTGTTCCTGAGGGGTAGATGGGGCCGCTGACACCTCAAATGAGCTGGCGAAAGTATATTGAGACCCCTTGCTATGACTTTGGCGCCGGTAAAATGAAATAGCGTTTTTGGTGCTGGCGCCTCTGGTGCTGGCGCCTCTGGTGCTGGCGCCTCTGGTGCTGGCGCCTCTGGTGCTGGCGCCTCTGGTGCTGGCGCCTCTGGTGCTGGCGCCTCTGGTGCTGGCGCCTCTGGTGCTGGCGCCTCTGGTGCTGGCGCCTCTGGTGCTGGCGCCTCTGGTGCTGGCGCCTCTGGTGCTGGCGCCTCTGGTGCTGGCGCCTCTGGTGCTGGCGCCTCTGGTGCTGGCGCCTCTGGTGCTGGCGCCTCTGGTGCTGGCGCCTCTGGTGCTGGCGCCTCTGGTGCTGGCGCCTCTGGTGCTGGCGCCTCTGGTGCTGGCGCCTCTGGTGCTGGCGCCTCTGGTGCTGGCGCCTCTGGTGCTGGCGCCTCTGGTGCTGGCGCCTCTGGTGCTGGCGCCTCTGGTGCTGGCGCCTCTGGTGCTAAAGCCCCTGGTGCTAAAGCCCCTGGTGCTAAAGCCCCTGGTGCTAAAGCCCCTGGTGCTAAAGCCCCTGGTGCTAAAGCCCCTGGTGCTAAAGCCCCTGGTGCTAAAGCCCCTGGTGCTAAAGCCCCTGGTGCTAAAGCCCCTGGTGCTAAAGCCCCTGGTGCTAAAGCCCCTGGTGCTAAAGCCCCTGGTGCTAAAGCCCCTGGTGCTAAAGCCCCTGGTGCTAAAGCCCCTGGTGCTAAAGCCCCTGGTGCTAAAGCCCCTGGTGCTAAAGCCCCTGGTGCTAAAGCCCCTGGTGCTAAAGCCCCTGGTGCTGGGAAAATGAAATGAAGCCACTCCAGATGAAAGGGCGCCTCGTCAGATCAAATGGCGCCCCGTCAGATCAAATGGCGCCTCGTCAGATCAAATGGCGCCCCGTCAGATCAAATGGCGCCTCGTCAGATCAAATGGCGCCTCGTCAGATCAAATGGCGCCTCGTCAGATCAAATGGCGCCTCGTCAGATCAAATGGCGCCTCGTCAAATGAAATGGCGCCACGTCAGATGAAATGGCGCCATCCCAGATGAAAAGGCACCACCTCAATAGCAATTCCTCAGTGAAGCCTCTGCTCCTCAAAGACAGCACAATGAACAATTATCCTACAACACAGAGCATCACTCGTCAATTGATTCAGTAGAGAACTACATTACTTCACATCTCATTCATTCGAATTAATATGCAATGACATGTCTATTATAGATAATTAGCTCAGTAATTAACTGTTAGTTTTCTAATTAACTCTACAGCAGTATGCGTGTGAGTCCTATAGAATTCTCTGCAAAAGCGGAATCACTGCTTCAGTAAAGTGCCCAGTTGTGCCAGAGTTTGTGTCAGAGTTTTATAACAAAAAATGCTTTTAACAACAGGCCTTAGCGTACACCATGGATGGCGGCTTTGAAAAAAAGGATCTTTAAAGTTTGGCCGTTTTGTGTTCAATGCTAGCAATAAAATTTCCGTGCAGCATTGAGTGAATTAAGCAACTCGAACCCAGATCAGTGGAACAGCTGATGCACACCAAATGGAGTGTTAGCACAGGCAAGGGGCAGACTATTAACAGTGTGCAGTGCAGTGCGGTGCAGTTTCCGTTCTTATAATAAATTCCGCATAGGAAGCTGCGCCCAGTCAGCATCTTTGCCTCATCAGCGGCAAAGTCTGCATGCAGCGCCTGGAAGGCATCTCTGTGGCCCCCAAATTACTGGCAGATGCTAGCGATCCGCCGGCGTGACACTGGCTGCGTTTCTTCTTAGTTCAAACTGGCCAAGAACCGCTGCCCTGCCTGCTGGGGAGGGACCTCTTCGATACCTGGATTGGAAACCAGATCTGTTGTCCTGCGATTACAATAACATTAGGGCCAAGCCCCAAGGCACGGAGATTGTACATGACTGACGAATGGAAAGTCAAAGGGCTGCTGAACACCCTGTGTGAGCGTGTGTACGCAGGGGCGTCGCCATGGATTCTATGGTGGGGGGGACAAAGCCAAGAATACTACTATGTACATTATTTTCAGAATCGGTGTTGTCAACGACAATTTTGGCGCCGTAGGCACTCGTTTTAACACCCCAGGCACTCATTTTAGCGCCGCAGGCACTCATTTTAGCGCCGCAGGCACTCATTTTAGCGCCGCAGGCACTCATTTTAGCGCCGCAGGCACTCATTTTAGCGCCGCAGGCACTCATTTTAGCGCCGCAGGCACTCATTTTAGCACCGCAGGCGCCATTTTGGTCCGCAAGCACCATTTTTGCGCCACAGGCCCCATTTTAGCGCCACAGGCCCCATTTTAGCGCCACAGGCCCTATTTTAGCGCCACAGGCCCTATTTTAGCGCCACAGGGCCCATTTTAGCGCCACGGGCCCCACTTTAGCGCCACAGGCCCCATTTTAGTGCCACAGGCCCCATTTTAGCGCCACAGGCCCTATTTTAGCGCCACAGACCCCATTTTAGCGCCACAGGCCCTATTTTAGCGCCACAGGGCCCATTTTAGCGCCACAGGCCCCATTTTAGCGCCACAGGCCCCATTTTAGTGCCACAGGGCCCATTTTAGTGCCACAGGCCCTATTTTAGCGCCACAGGGCCCATTTTAGTGCCACAGGCCTTACTTTAGCGCCACAGGCCCCATTTTAGTGCCACAGGGCCCATTTTAGTGCCACAGGCCTTACTTTAGCGCCACAGGCCCCATTTTAGTGCCACAGGCCCCATTTTAGTGCCACAGGCCTTACTTTAGCGCCACAGGCCCCATTTTAGTGCCACAGGGCCCATTTTAGCGCCACAGGCCCCATTTTAGCGCCACAGGCCCCATTTCAGCGCCACAGGGCCCATTTTAGCGCCACAGGCCCCATTTCAGCGCCACAGGGCCCATTTTAGCGCCACAGGCCCCAGGCACTCATTTTAGCGCCATTTCGGTCCGCAGGCGCTATATTCTGTCACTCTGAAGCAACATTTTTTATTTCCATAACAGGTCAATAAAGGTCCCCCTCATAACTTTTACGAGGGGGGACATGTCCCCCCTGCCCCCCCCCCTCCCTGTGGCGACGCCTCCGTGCGTATGAGTGCGTGCGGTCAGCCTTCAAGTTGCCCGCAGCCGTCGTACAAATATTTTTATTTACCTTAAATTTTACAGATTCTCAATTTAGAAGAATTCTAGTGAAACACACTATTATTGTATAGAAATCTGCTTTATTGAAAAAAATCAACAGTCCAGATTCACTTAGAGGTCCCCGACCCGCAGTCCCCCCCGCGCGGGGTCTTAACAAACCAACGGCCAGAGGCCTCCCACGGCGGGTTTTGTTGCGAAAATCTTTTAGTCCGTCGTGATGTTTTCTAAGAAAAAACTGCTGTTGGGCGAGGCCGAGGCGGGACCGGACCAGACAGTGCGAGGTTGCCTCGGGAGAGTTTTATTGCAACTTTGTGCCGGTTATGGTGGTCCAGTCTTCCTTGCGAAGTTTTTGCAGCAGATTTTTTCTGTTCAGATTTCTGTGTTGCTTCCTAATTATGAGAATTATAATTAGTGCAGTGCATGTATACAAAAAAGGAAAGATTGTTAGGCAGTTTGCTGCTTTTGCTTTAAGGAGTACAAATAGTTCGAGCGCGTGGAAGACAAAATATTTTACATCTCTGCTTCTGTAATTGTTTAGCAACTACTTGGTGAAAAACATGTAGGGCAAGAGAGGGAGAGGATAGGTTAGAGAAAGAGAGAGAGGGGTAGAGAGGGTAAGAGGAGGGTAGAGAGGGAGAGGATAGGTTAGAGAAAGAGAGAGAGGGGTAGAGAGGGTAAGAGGAGGGTAGAGAGGGAGAGGATAGGTTAGAGAAAGAGAGAGAGGGGTAGAGAGGGTGAGAGGAGGGTAGAGAGGGAGAGGATAGGTTAGAGAAAGAGAGAGAGGGGTAGAGAGGTAGAGAGGAGGGTAGAGAGGGAGAGAGGAGGGTACAGAGGTAGAGAGGAGGGTAAAGAGGGAGAGAGGAGGGTACAGAGGTAGAGAGGAGGGTACAGAGGTAGAGAGGAGGGTACTGAGTGAGAGAGGAGGTTACAGAGGGAGAGAGGAGGGTACTGAGTGAGAGAGGAGGGTAAAGAGGGAGAGAGGAGGGTACAGAGGAGGAGGTGAGGAGGGTAGAGAGGGAGAGAGGAGGGTACAGAGGGAGAGAGATTACCAAAATGGCCCAAAGTCTAATTTTTTAAGCAGAAAAGCATTGAAAAGTGGAACATAATTCCAACTGAAAGCATAAAACAATTCCACACGCAGGTGACTTGGACACCTGGCCCCAGAATCCCATGACAACCGGGCATCATCATCGTCAGATGCAAAGCATCATCAGCCTGCTGCTGCTGCTGCCTCTGGTCAGTCGAGTCAACGCCGCAGCTGATGGCGACGTCCTGACGGTGGTGCGCATCAGAGAGGGCGCCAAGTCAGCCGCCAACTTCAGACTGGCGGTGCGGCCGTTGCTGCGGCTCCGAATGACACCGGACGAGTTCAGTCGACTGGCCGGCGTTCATTTCTACAAAGGCGAGCAGGCGCAGCCGTTCGTCATCGATTCGGCTAGCGAGATCAGCCTGCGAGGGCCGCTGGACCGCGAGCAGATCTGCAGCCAGTCGGAGCTGGTCGGCGGTGGCGGTCGCCGAGGCGGCGGTTTCAGACGGTACTCTCGGTACGACACCAGCTGTCGAGATCCGCTTGGGGGCGACGCTGCCTCGTCCTGCTGTCTCCGTCTTCGCCTGTCTGTCCAACTGGAGCCGTTGAACCTGGCTCGAGTCTACTACGTTCACGTGATTGTCGAGGACGTGAACGACTGTCGGCCGGTGTTTGAGAACAGCTTTGAGCAGCGGCATCTCAGCGTTAGCGAGGCCGCTCCGCTAGGCTACGAGTTCAGCCTGCCGACAGCTACCGATGCAGACAGCGCCGAGAACGGCCTGATGGAATACCGCCTCACCGAGCCGCTGCCAGCGGAGAACGCCAGCTTTAGCAATTACTTCGAGCTGTTCGACAACCGGCTGCCGGCACTAGCTCCGAAGCTGCGGCTGGTTCGGCCGCTGGATTATGAGGTCAAGCGCGACTTTGCTCTGGTCCTCTCGGCTGTGGACCGGGGCAGCCCGCAGCTCACGGGCACCATGACTCTGCTGATTGAAGTCAAAGATGTCAACGATTGCACGCCGAAGATTGTCGACTTTCAACCGGGTTTTATTGTTGAGGTGAACGAATCTGACGGCAGGCGGATCAATCATGGAGGACGTCGGATTGCCAGCTTCAGTGTTGAAGACGCCGACAGCGGTCAGAACGGCGCCATCCAGTGCTTCGTCAAATCGACAGGTCCCAGCAGCCGCTACTTCACTGTGCAGCAAGTTGGCAGACAGTCGCACCAGAGTCAACGAACTCACTGGGAATTGAGCACTCAAGTTCATCTAGACTACGAGGACGTCTCCATGCGGACGTTTGCGTTTCAAATCGTTGCCAAGGACGCCGGCTCGCCGGCGCTGTCTGGCAGCGTGTCTGTCAGCGTCATTCTGCTGAACATCCACGACGAGCCGATCCGGATCAGTTTTCTTAGCCGGGGAGAGCAGAAAAGTCGAGTAGAAGTGATGGAGAACCAGCCTTCGGGCCTAACTGTAGCCACTGTGGAGGTCAAGGACAGGGACATCGAGCTGGCCGATCACTACCAGTCGTTGACGTGCCGTCTGGCAACCGACCTCGCGTCAGCGTTCGTCCTGGAGGAGTTCTCCCGCTCGAACTGGGAGAAAGCCTACAGCCTGAGAACTGCAGCCCGACTCGACCGAGAGCTCAACAGCAGCTTCGCAGTCGACGTGACGTGCAGAGACAACCGAACTGGCGAGGAAAACTCTGCTCGTCTGTCGGTGATCGTCAAAGATGAGAACGATTGTCGACCAGAGTTCGTCAGCTCGCTGTACCAGGGCTCGGTACCAGAGAACGCTCCCCCTGGGACGCCGGTTGCCATGGCAGACAGACCAAACAACAACCTGCTAATTCAAGCTGTCGATCTGGACGCGTTCCCCAACAACAAGATTGTTTATCGTCTCCATGGCGACGGATCGGAACTCTTTGCGATCGATTCTAGCGGTCGATTGTTCGTCAGAGGCGACTTGGACTTTGAGCGGCGGGTTGAGTACCACTTTAATGTGACGGCCGAGAATGAGAACCAGGCGAACATGAGCAGCTCTGCCCAGCTGACTGTCCGCGTCACGGATGTCAACGACAATCCACCGGAAATTGAAGGCTTCGAACGGGGCTACCAGTTTGCCGTCTGGGAGGAAACCAGCAACGTGTCTGTGGGATTCATCAATGCCACGGATGCAGATCGGGATCCGAAAAATCGTGACATTCAATTTCGAATAATGTCCATTTCTCCGGCTGAGGCTCGGTCAACTGGCATGTCGGCGGACGCGCAGAAGTACTTTCGAATCGGGCGCCGAACTGGAGAGCTGCGCATTGCGACGCCAATCGACCGGGAGACGCACAGCAGATTTCAGTTCCGCGTGGCCGCAGAAAACTCGTCACCTCTGCAGCTGAGGCAGCCTCACGGAGGCGGCACCCTGCCGTTAGCCTCCACAACGATTGTTCAGGTTGAGGTGAGGAACGTAAACGACCACGCGCCGAAACTGTGCCGTCGGCTACGAGATCGAACGTCGCACTGCGTAGATCCCGACGAGCCGGTAGTTACGACGTTCGACACCGACTCTACCGTGCCGGTTTTTCTCGACAAGCCAGTGATTCCTGTGGAGCAGCGCTGCGTCCCGTTCAACTATCGCGTGTTCGATCCGGACGAGTCGGGCGAGACCGACTGTCCCGAGTGCACGGCCAGCATCGGCGACATCGCCGAGGAGACCGCGTTTGGCCTGCAGGGCCGCGGACATCCGGTGCCCGAGGCGGAATTCTCGCTGGACGCCGGGCAGTCACGAATGTTCTGCATCAAGAGGCTTCCAGCATCCGGCCGGATGCGACAGCGGTTCAGCTTCCGGCTGCGTCTTGTTGACGCCAACGACGATCGACTGAGCCGAGTCTACCGCGGCCGCGTGGCCGTCGCTCGCGTGCCGATCCTGACGAGGTCGGAGTTTCCCAGCGACCTCGGAGGAGGCGGACCAGAACGAGCTCGGGGTGGCAGCCGTGTCGTTAAGAGCGGCGGCTTGGGTCGGGTGGTTCCGGACGGCGCGGCGGGCGAGCAACGGAAGGAGCCGAATAATCAGCAGTTCGCTGACGATGCCGCAACGGGGGGTGGAGACCGACGGCAGTTTGTGGTGGCTGTCACCCTCATCACGGTGTTGGTGTTTGCTGCCGTGATCGCCTTTGCCACGGTGCTCTTCTTCTACGTGAAGAGAATTCACCGGCCAGCTGATGATGGTGAGTCTGTTGAGACTTGTGCAGAGAAAGACAGACAGACAGACAGACAGACAGACAGACAGACAGACAGACAGACAGACAGACAGACAGACAGACAGACAGACAGACAGACAGACAGACAGACAGACAGACAGACAGACAGACAGACAGACAGACAGACAGACAGACAGACAGACAGACAGACAGACAGACAGACAGACAGACAGACAGACAGACAGACAGACAGACAGACAGACAGACAGACAGACAGACAGACAGAAAGACAGACAGACAGACAGACAGACAGACAGACAGACAGACAGACAGACAGACAGACAGACAGACAGACAGACAGACAGACAGACAGACAGACAGACAGACAGACAGACAGACAGTGCTGTGGCACCTGTCACTGCGCAGTCGACCAGCTGACAGCGTGACGCAGTTCACAGTCCAGTCCGCACTGTCCGGGTGTCCAGTCTCCCATGCGGGCAGCTTGTTGTCGTGTTTCCCTGAGAAATCCGTCCACTGGTAGCAGAGCTCGCGACCCGCACTGTCAGGGAAGCAGGGGTTCAGCTTGATGAGGCCGAGCCTCACAGAGTCGAGCAGCTCTGCTGACTCGCAGCTGTCGATTCCGAAGCTGAGCTTGTTCACAAAGTCCAGCTCAGACTGGGTGAGCACCGACGCCAGCTGCGACGAGTTTCGCTGGCAGTAGAAGTTGGCCTCGTTGAAGTTGGCCTCAAACTGCGGCATCACGTAGCACTGCTTGTCGTGCAGCCACCAGCCGCTGGGACATCGGCCCTTCGACCGCCGCCACCAGTCGACGAGACTGCTGGAGTTGGCGCTCAACTTGCACACAAACGGGTGCCGCTCGTGATACAGCGAGTTGAGCCACCACTCACCGTCACTTCGGATCAGAGGCTTGTGAACGCTGTCCAGCTGAGAGAAGTTGTGTCTCTCGAAGCTCCCTACGCCGCCTACGCCGCCGTCCGTCCACCTGTAGCTTGTAGGCTCGGCCAGACGGTCGAGGTCGGTGCCGAACAAACCGATCCAGGCGTCTCTGCAGTGAGACAGTCGGCCTACCAGTCGGTTCTCTTGCTCACTTTGGATGGACGCGAGGTGAGCCCGGTGAGACAGACACGTCTGCTCGGCCTGAAACCAGTAGTTCGGCTCACTGAACCACTTGTAGCACAAGTGAGCTCGGTGTGTCCAGCCGTGTCCGGGACACTGAGCAGAGGCGGCGCCGGTGAGCAGCAGAGCTGCAGTGGCTGCGGCGAGGCAGGCAGCGAGTAGCTGGCGGTGCTGCATTTGCTGAGTCGCCAATGGGAGTCGCTGATTGGAGCTGCCACTTTGAGTTGCAGATTTGAGCAGGCATTGCGAGGCGGCATTTATCCACTCGAGCTGCTGCTGGAATGCGTGGAGGGCGTGGAATCTCGCCAGGTTGAGTGGCGCGGCCTCAGCTGAGGTTCTGTTGCAGTTGCAGGTCCGATGTGGCTGTCCGAGTCACGTTTCACTGTGGAGCTGCGATCGCTGAGTCCGGTGAGACTTGTGGAGTAGCTGAGGCCGCCAGAGCGAGGCCGCAGGGTGCTGAAAGGCGCTGAAGAGGCGCGGTGGCAGAGCCGGCCGTTGCGGCTGCAGCTGCCGCTTCTCACGGGCGGAGCCGCTCGGACCGCCAGGAGGGCCGGAAATTCCCGGCTTTTCAGGAGTCGCTTCTCGGAGCTTTTCTGCTTTTTTGCGTGGAATTCGGGGCGTGTCTTATCGCATGTGGGACAGGTGCAGGGGCTGAGCGGCTGCATTCAATTGTTGCTGGGGTTCAATGCTTTAGCTATATAACTCGAAATGGTTGGTATAATATCAAGAATGCATACTTTGAAAGTCGACTGAAGATTTAATTTTTTGTAAATAAATAGATACATAGATAGACAGATAGATAGATAGATAGATAGATAGATAGCTAGATATATAGATAGATAGATAGATAGATAGATAGATAGATAGATAGATAGATAGATAGATAGATAGATAGATAGATAGATAGATAGATAGATAGGTAGATGGATAGATAGATAGATAGATAGATAGATAGATAGATAGATAGATAGATAGATAGATAGATAGATAGATAGATAGATAGATAGATAGATAGATAGACAGATAGATAGATAGATAGATAGATAGATAGATAGATAGATAGATAGATAGATAGATAGATAGATAGATAGATAGATAGATAGATAGATAGATAGATAGATAGATAGATAGATAGATAGATAGATAGATAGATAGATAGATAGATAGATAGATAGATAGATAGATAGATAGATAGATAGATAGATAGATAGATAGATAGATAGATAGATAGATAGATAGATAGATAGATAGATAGATAGATAGATAGATAGATAGATAGATAGATAGATAGATAGATAGATAGATAGATTTGCTGCAGACTGTCTCAGCTGCCCACAGAAGAGGGCGGCTTCAGCTCCCTACTTGAAAAGCGCAAGCAAACAGTTGGGCTCTGAGTGGAGTTTCTTTGGGGGTGGAGTTAGTCTATATTTCCGAATCGGTCCAGCTTCCTTCATCATTTTCTGGCAAACATTGCCCGTCTACTTGGCTGAGAACTCGACGACTTCAGTCAGTATGCTTTTCTCGGAGATGAACTTTGTCTGACCATCTGCGAGCATTTTTCTATGCCAGTGCTTGCGCCTTCCCCTTTCCTCTGCTCCTCAGCTTCACCTCTGCTCTGACTATCTCCCTCTCTCCTCTCCCTCTCTCCTCTCCCTCTCTCTCCTCCTTGAACGACACAGAAATTCAAACGCAGCTCCGTGTTTTACAACTCTGACATGCTTCAAATTCTTAGTGCAAAATCCTAGCGGAGCCTTTGAGTCTTAAAAACGAACCAACAATATACTATGTCAATATGGAAAACCTTTAAGGGAATCTGTCAAAATTAAATGAATACATATAGATGAGTGTCCACTTTCAATGTCTGTCAGGTTTAAGTCTTCTTAAACTTTTCATGTTTGTCAGGGGAGAGGAGAGAGGGAGAGGAGAGAAGAGAGTGGAGAGGAGAGGAGAGGAGAGAAGGAGAGGAGAGAAGGAGAGGAGAGATGAAAGAGGGAGAGGAGAGAGAGGAGAGAGAGAGGAGAGAGAGGAGAGAGAGGAGATGTAGAGGAGAGAGGAGAGAGGGAGAGGAGAGAGGAGAGAGGGAGAGGAGGGAGGAGGGAGGAGGGAGGGAGAGGAGAGGGGGAGAGGGAGAGGAGAGAGAGGGAGAGGAGAGGTGAAAGAGGGAAAGAAGGAAAGAAGGGAAAGAGAGAGAGGAGGGAGAGGAGAGAGGAGACATGTAGAGGAGAGAGGAGGGAGGAGGGAGGGAGAGGAGAGGGGAGAGAGGGAGAAGAGAGAGATGAGAGAGGAGAGAGGGAGAGGAGAGAGGAGAGAGGGAGAGGAGGGAGGAGGGAGGAGGGAGGGAGAGGAGAGGGGAGAGATGGAGAGGAGAGAGAGGGAGAGGAGAGTGAGGGAGAGGAGAGAGGAAGAGGATAGTAGGAGAGGAGAAAGGGAGAGAATAGAAAGGGAGGGGAAATAAAATGCTTAAGAGAGAGAGAGAGAGAGAGAGAGAGAGAGAGAGAGAGAGAGAGAGAGAGAGAGAGAGAGAGAGAGAGAGAGAGAGAGAGAGAGAGAGAGAGAGAGAGAGAGAAGCCGGTTAGAGGCGGGGAAGCGATGGAACAGTGTTACAGTGCAGAAAATCCAAGTCTGCATGCCCTGCTCCGCACTCTGCACAGACAGATGCCACCGCCTGCAACCATCCCCAGATCCCGGACAGAACTGGCCGCTGGAGCTGCAAGAGCAGAGCTGCAAGTTGCTGGCACCACAGCAGCAGCAGCAGCAGCTGCAGATGTCGCCACTGAGCGCAACAATTCGTCGATTTGATGGCTTCAGTCCCGTGAGTGCAACTGTAGCTGCACTTTTGTTGCCATGGTTACACAAAGAGAGCGAAATATACTTTGCACGATGAGGTTATTTATAGGCAAGTCAATATAATTTCGCATGTTAGTTGAACTGCTGCATGTTGATGACTGTGTATATTTGTTTGAAAATGTTTTTGCCTGAGCCTAACCTTACCGAAAACAGCTGAAGAAAGATATCTTTTCAACTGTCCATGAATAAGTTGTCCTTGGTTGTCATTTAATAGTTCCAAAATCAAAGTCTGTGAGCGAAAAGCTCGAGAGTCAGACTCGACACAAGCTCTTCTCTTCTCATCCCCACAGCTCTCACAATGAGATTGGATTTGTTCAACTACCGAGAACAAAGCCTATTTTTAGCAGGAGGAAAAACACACTCATTTTTAAGACCCTCAGTAGCTCTCGAATGCTTTGACAACAACTGACAACAATCGTTTGACAACAATCATAGTGTTGCTAGGCTGCGAGACAAATGCAGAGAGGGGCGTTGAGATTTTTGCACTTTTCCAGCTGTGTATGCGTCTCTTGAATCTGTTGAATGCGTGTGTCTGCGCATTTGCACTTTTGCATTTCTCATTGGCTGCGTCTTAGGGCTGAGCCATTTCCTTTTGGGGGGAGGGGGCGCCATTTTATTTTGAGGGGCGCCTTTTCATTTGAGGTGGCGCCATTTTATTTTGAGGGAGCGTCATTTTTTTGAGGGGGCGCCATTGCATTTTGAGGGGCGCCATTTTAGTCTCAGGGGCGCCATTTCATTTTGAGGGGGCGCCATTTCATTTTGAGGGAGCGCCATTTCATTTTGAGGGAGCGCCATTTCATTTTGAGAAGGCGCCATTTCATTTTGAGGGGCGCCATTTCATTTTGAGGGGGCGCCATTTCATTTTGAGGGGGCACCATTTCATTTTGAGGGAGCGCCATTTCATTTTGAGGGAGCGCCATTTCATTTTGAGGGGGCACCATTTCATTTTGAGGGGCGCCATTTCATTTTGAGGGGGTGCCATTTCATTTTGAGGGGGCACCATTTCATTTTGAGGGGCGCCATTTCATTTTGAGGGGGTGCCATTTCATTTTGAGGGGGCACCATTTCATTTTGAGGGAGCGCCATTTCATTTTGAGGGAGCGCCATTTCATTTTGAGGGGGCGCCATGTCGGTTGAGGGGCACCATTTCATTTTGGGAATTCGAACCTGAAACCTTGCAGTCCGCAGCCTCGCCAACCGCAGTCGCCGGTCCCGGTGGCCACCAGTCAACTCGAGACGACAATCGGGACTCAGAAGCGGACAACGCCAATGCTCCCGATCACAACATCAACACTAACACAGGCTGCATTGGCGAAGAGGTCAACCATGACAGACGCTACGAAGTCAGCTGGTGGCACTCTGAGCAGGACAGTCAGCCAGCATTTGCATTTCGACCTCCTCACCATCATCAGCAGCTGCAGCATCTTCGGACGCGTCAACGAGCCGCTCCATCCACGGGCCCCGTGACTCGGCGACAGGTAAACAAAATGATTGATTCTTCTACAGTTCAACACGGCTACCGTTCGGCAAACAGCTGCGAGGATGTCCGGCAGCAGCAGCTTCCCTATCACCATCGAATCGTTGGTTACCAGCGAGTTGTCGGTCGGCCAACTCTGCTGGTTCAGCAGCGCTCGGCTGGCGGCAGCAGCTATCAAACTCTTCGACCAGCAAATGCATCCCACGGCTCGCCGAGTGTGCAGGAGCGCTCTTTGAAGGGCGCCTACAATGAGACCACTTTTGTGTGATTAATAATTTTGTATTTTGTTATATTCGTTTGTAATCGTGTGCAACTAATTTAATATTGAGTCTTGTGCCAGAATGTCTAATATTTTCTACATATGTATGCCATTTTATTCATGCGTGTACATGTCCATGAAAGCTATTTTTGAAGTAATTGTGGACTTAGCAAGTCACATTTAACGATCTTCTTATAGGTACATTATATGAGATACTTATAATCACTGAGACCCAAGCATATATGTGATTCTGTGCTTTCTGTGTTCTTGCATGTATTTCAAAGGAGGCTTTGAATATATATTTTCTATCGCAGTAGCAGAAATATGCTGCATCTATATATAATTCACAGCGCACTGCTGTGACGACCAAAGTAGTATTACATGCAGTACAAATCTATTCAACAATTTTCTAAAGTATCATGTTTTCAATTCGATCATCTGAACACGCGCAGTATTGCAGGTCAATCAGGATCAAGGCTAGAAATCTGCTAACGTCAGAATGAATGATTCAAAACTTTCAACAATATCCAAGAAAATGTGCTAGGGTATATTCAGATGAAATTATGTAAAAAAGGAATTAATTAGAGAGAAGCGCGATTCTTCAAGCCTAATAAACTATATTTAATCCTAATATTATGCTATTATTTGCCCGGTAGAAGGTCAGAATGTCAGCCTCACTCGGGCAATTCATGCACACTCTGTATCGCTTTGCGCGTCGCTGTACAATTAGTTTAGAATGCTTAAGACGACATGAGATTTATTAGAAAAATTTTTATCTACTGCTGTCATCCAAAGTAATTATTAGTTCGAGAAGCTAATAGGTATAATACCTGTCACAACACTGGCATTTTGATTTAAATGCAAGTGCAGTCGTGTGTATGTACGTTGTACAGTCATGAATTTTCATTTAGTTTAAACTTACAAAAAACGAAAACTTTTTGTCTAATTAAAGCAGCCCAGCCAGTAGTTTTCCTAAGTTTGATTGTTTTAAAAATAATTGAAATAAAAAGCTAAGTTAATTAACACTGTTTTAAAAATGCACTATCAAAACATTTTGTTTGATTTAAACATCGTTCAAACCACAATTTATTTATAATGCGATTTTTTTCTGAGCGCGTGGTTGGCCGCCATGCATTTCAATATCAATATATGGAATCGGAAAAAAAACAAAATAATATTTAATTTTGGCCACCATGAAAATGGTAGGTCTATCTTAGGCCTAATTTGGAAATTAGTGTTTTTCCTAGTTAATGATAAAGGCCTAGGCTAAGACTACTGGCTGGGCGGTGTGTAGTACACACTGTAATCGTGGACGTGGACGTGGTGCGCGGTCATTTCGTCTGCCACGTTATAGCAACGTTAAAGCCATTTTTTTATTATCAGATAGCTATGTCGGGATATCTTATAATATCCCGTTTCAAGGTTTCAAAGGTCCATGTCGATGCAGAATGTTGATGTTCAGTTTTATGTGTTTTGAAGATTAGTAATCAATCAGTAGGCCTATGCTCACTTCGTTATTGAGATAACCTATTAGATGCTTAGGCCTATATCATATCATGTTTTCTTTGCAACACAATATTTGGCATAGTTCTAGGCCTAAGTTAACTTAAAATTAAACTGCCAGATATTTTTCAGTCAAATTGAAAATTAGCATAATAATTTTGACATTTTTCTTTTCATTATCTATAACCATGGCCCTAGGCATATTTTGGAATGAAAATAACTTTGGCCAATCAGTTTTTACCAACATTAAAACCAATGTTAATTAAAATGTATAGACATTGACATGTGCGTGATTCCACATGATTACTTAAACTTATCCCTTACCCCTTGGCCCGGTTGATCAGCTAGGCCTATCCCTCTTTATAACAAAAGCTAGGTCTAAAAGGAATATTTTTGCTTAGTTGGACCTAATATAACTTTTAAGGCTTAGCTAAGTCTAAAAAATATTTAGAGCTATGTCCATCTTGGTTTATGTCTATAGATACTATCTTGGTCATACACTGGATAGATAAGGTCTTATACTTTTTCCTGCATTGGACCCAGCATATGCTTATATTATAATAGTAGACCTAAGCCACTTAAAAGTTACTATGTTGCTTGATATTTTGAATTTTGATAATGTAATTTGTCATAATTATAAATTATGTTTTACTTAAACTGTTTTGAAATGACTCAAAAGAAATAAATATATTGATTCAATAGCAGGGACGTAGCCAGGAATTTCCTACGGGGGGGGATACACCAAGGTGAATTTCCTACGGGGGATACACCAAGGTAAAAGTGCTCACATGGTAGCATGTATAGTGAAAAAAGGCAACAAAAAAGTTTTGGTCAGGCTCTTCAGGGGGATACATCTCCCCTGACCCCCCCTCCCTATGCCACTGTTCAATAGAATGCATAACACTTTTATACACATTCCAACATATTCATTTAAGGCTAGTTTTTTAAATCATTTGAATGCTATCATGAATAAAGTTTAATGACTAATTAAGCAATTGTAGGAAGTAAATAAGCAATGAATAAGCATTGAATGAGCATAAATGAACAATAAACAAACAATTAAGAAGCAGTCAATAAGCAACAAATGACTATTTAAACTTGTTATTAATCATTGTCATGATTCTATATAAGGCTATCCCTTTTATACTTAGATAGATAACTAACTATAGACATAGGCCTAGTCAATTGTTAAATTCTAATCTAATTGTATTTTCACATTATATGGATTTTGATCAAATAATAATCCAAGGTTTTCTATCTTATTTGTAAATTATTTTTTTTCTATAACAGCTTATTGAATTAATTTTCTACTTAGCCATATAGAAGAAATTCTAACAATCCTCTTTATCTTCTTTATCCAAATGTGCAGTGCACTAGATTTAGCTCATAGACAAGGTAGCCACTTTACTAAGTTTTTTGCCACTTGAAAAACTCAATGGCACTTAGAGTCCAAAAGATTATATGCATTAAAATGCTAGTGGCTTAGTGATATTTGGTTTTAGTAGTTTGTAGACATAGTGGCACTTTGCTACAAAGATAGTAAATATAGTTAGATTCTTATGTTGTCTTAGTTGAAGTACCTATAAAGTGTTGAAGTAAAAAAGTTAATTTAACATACATGCGCAACTGCTAGCCAATCTGGCCACCATAAATTGTGGTGGACTAAGGGTAAGTTGCAAAAATGCCCAGCCTAAAGAATAGATAGTATTAATTAGATGATGGGACATTTAGCTCGTCTGTCTTATAAGACAATCGTAGTTCCTCCTGCTATTTACCCAAAATTGTGTTAAGGTTTCTTTTACAGGTAAGTCACATTTTTGGTCAAAGACTCAAAAAGTAAGTTGCATGGCCCCCTATTGGAATAAGTTGACAAAATGCGGACAACTGTCCGTCGCATTTTTGGATTCTCCTAGTGTCGCATCACGCGACAGTGCTGTCAAGTGGTGTGTCGCGTCGTGCGACACTGGAAACCTGGTGTCGTCATGCATTGTGTCGCGCGACACGACACAATGAGATGCAAAAGTGTGGCAACTTGGCAGCTGGTGTTGTCATGTGTCGCGTTGCAGCCTAGATCTGCAGCCAAAACCTCGCAAACTGTGTTTCATTGTAATAATATGTTCATGGTTGTTTCTTGGTATTTAAATGTTTCAAACATGTTTGATAAAAACTAATTCTTGAATTGTTCTTTTTTATTTTGACAGTAAAATAACTAATACTTCAAATATAATTTTTAGAAATGTTACTTGTTAGTTACAATGCATGCGCTGTTTTTTTAAGTGTTGTACCTTTGTTGTTTTACTGTTTATTGTTTTTAAATTTCATTTCTTTTTCCGCGAAATTGAAAGGAATACTCTTGTCCCTTGCTCCATGGTCTTGGTGTCGGGAGTGAATGGTAGAACGAGAATTGTCAATTGCAACGTGGCTGCTGTGGCGTCCTCCCCCCCCCCCCCTGGTCATTTGGTCAACAGGCATTGGTGTTGTGTTGCGCGTCGTCGCCCCCAGTCAACAAAATTTGGTGTTGCGTTGCACTTTTGAGGGCACAATTTTGGCACCCGTGTCGCGCGTCCACGGGTTTTTGAAACTTATTCCAATAGGGGCATGGCCAGTGTAAATCAGGGGGGGGGGTTGTGCAATGCGCATGTAAGTGTAATTCTTGTTTTATAAAAAACAGCTTTGGCCACAATTTATAAATATTATAAAGAAGTCTGCAAATGTCAAAATAGTAATTAAATATAAATTCTCTTTTTTGTAAAGAAAAGTTATTTTTATTTAAATTTTTATATTCTTGGCTAAATAAATAAATACATTACTGGTTAGAAATCAGAAATTAGTGGTTTTTCTTAATTTTGTTAATTTTTAATACTGCTACAGAAAAATTTGGAATACAGAGATTTGATTATCTAAAACATAACAAGTTGCAGCTATGGAGATGGCATGATAAAATTTAGTGTGGCTATAGCTACGGAGATACAAAGGTGTGGCGGTAGAACACTAGTTGAAAGCTAGGCAATGTATATTGTATATATATGAGGGTTGTCCCAGAAATAGCAGTAAAAACTAGTACAGAGGCTGACTGTGATATTCAAATTTGATGCAACTTGCGTCATAAGTAGAAAAAAATCCAACAGTTGTTTTGATTTTTAAATGGGGTTAAAAATGTCAATTCATTCAAAAGTTATGCCTATAATTATTGCGATGGCGATACTGCGTGACCAACTTGCAGACCCCTCGACTTGGTGTAACTCTACCCCCTACCCCTTGTTCTAATTATAGGCATAACTTTTGAATGAATTGACATTTTTAACCTCATTTAAAAAGCAAAACAACGGTAGGATTTTTTTCTACTTAAGACGCAAGTTGCATCAATTTCGAATATCGCAGTCAGCCTCTGTACTGGTTTTTAATTCTAAGATGTAAGGCTTGATTATACTCTATGGAATCATTGCATATTATTTATGTTTGATATCAACTTTCTACAAAACTATTGGACTTTTTAGTTACAAGTAAGCCTCTAAATTTATTTATTAATCTGTTTTTTTGAAATGCCTTCAGCACTGTTGCAATCACAATGTCTGACTGGGCCCAAGAGATGGAGGATGCTGAGCAGATGAAGTGTCAACTGCCAGCTCCAGTAATGGAATATGACAAATCCAAAGGGATTAAACGGGAGATCAGCTATCAGCGAGACGAGGATGGCAACCTATTTAAGGTTTGATTGTTGTGCAACTTGCTCATATTGGTACATATTTGAACGGATTGCTAATCTATCTCATTGGTACATATTTAAATGGATTGCTAATCTACCCCCAATCCCCAGGTAATCTCGGAGCTGCAGGTGCAAGTCCGCAAGCTCAGCAAGAACATTGCGCGTAGAAAAGAATGGAAAAAGTACGGAGCCGCCGAGTCGGACGGACCGGGCCCGAACTCGGCCAACACCTACCCGGCCGAGGAGGTCTTCATGCAGTTCGTCAGCGGCCGGCCGGAGGACGAAGTTGAAAAACAGGCGGACGATTTGGCCAGCAAAATGCCCAAGAATATTGCAACCTGTAGGATCTGCCGGGGGCCGCATTTTACTACCAGGTGTCCGTTTAAGGATAGGCAGGACTCGCTGGATCCTGATCAGCAGGTGGGTGGATTGCTAATCTGTCTCTTAGTAGGTTTATAAAGTGGATTGCTAATCTGTCTCTTAGTAGGTTCATAAAGTGGATTGCTAATCTGTCTCTTAGTAGGTTCATAAAGTGGATTGCTTATCTGTCTCTTAGTAGGTTCATAAAGTGGATTGCTAATCTATTTCTTAGTAGGTTTATAAAGTGGATTGCTAATCTGTCTCTTAGTAGGTTTATAAAGTGGATTGCTAATCTGTCTCTTAGTAGGTTCATAAAGTGGATTGCTAATCTGTCTCTTAGTAGGTTCATAAAGTGGATTGCTAATCTGTCTCTTAGTAGGTTCATAAAGTGGATTGCTAATCTGTCTCTTAGTAGGTTCATAAAGTGGATTGCTAATCTATTTCTTAGTAGGTTCATAAAGTGGATTGCTAATCTGTCTCTTAGTAGGTTTATAAAGTGGATTGCTAATCTGTCTCTTAGTAGGTTCATAAAGTGGATTGCTAATCTGTCTCTTAGTAGGTTCATAAAGTGGATTGCTAATCTGTCTCTTAGTAGGTTCATAAAGTGGATTGCTAATCTATTTCTTAGTAGGTTTATAAAGTGGATTGCTAATCTGTCTCTTAGTAGGTTTATAAAGTGGATTGCTAATCTGTCTCTTAGTAGGTTCATAAAGTGGATTGCTAATCTGTCTCTTAGTAGGTTTATAAAGTGGATTTCTAATCTGTCTCTTAGTAGGTTCATAAAGTGGATTGCTAATCTGTCTCTTAGTAGGTTCATAAAGTGGATTGCTAATCTGTCTCTTAGTAGGTTCATAAAGTGGATTGCTAATCTGTCTCTTAGTAGGTTTATAAAGTGGATTGCTAATCTGTCTCTTAGTAGGTTTATAAAGTGGATTGCTAATCTGTCTTTATATCTTTTTCTAGCTCTCTCTAACCCCGGGCGCGCCGAGCTCCGCGGTCGCGGGTTCGAACGCCGCTGCTTCAACTCTAAACGCCGGAGCCCCCACCACCCCGGTGGTGAAGGAGGCCGGTGGAAAGTACATCCCGCCCGGGCTGAGGCAGGCGGCCACATCCGGCGGCAGCCCCGGCGGCCCCATGGACAAGCGGCGCGACGACCAGCCGACCATCCGGGTGACCAACCTGCCGGAGGACACCACCGAAGAGGACCTGGCCAACTTGTTCAATCCATTCGGTAAAATCCATCGAATCTTCCTGGCTAAGGACAAGCTCACCATGGTTAGCAAGGGCTTCGCTTTCATCACCTACCAACGGAAGGAGGACGCCCAGAAAGCCATCACAGGAGTGTCGGGTTTCGGCTATGGAAATCTCATTCTCAAGGTGGAGTGGGCCAGGCCTGCTAACGACTAGAGCTTCTCTCTCTTGTCATTAACTTGACCGGCTAAAGCTGAACTGCTATTGCCGTTCCCCGATGTTGGGTGTTTTGAGTTTCTGTCGAATGGTCTATTAATGATAAAATAAATAAATTTCCCGATAGGATGATTAAAATTTAGTGTGTTATTCACCCGAAGGCAATATGCTATATTTTAGGGAGTTTTGTGGTTTGGCTCGCATGAAAATCTTATTTGCGCACGCGTTAAGAGTGCTTTGTTATTTTTTGCTATGAGTATCATTTTGAATTGGGGTTTTGAATCCCCAGATTGCCTAATTCCTAGCCTGAAAATCCCCACCCTTTAAAATCCCCATCCTTCAAATCCCCATCCTTCAAATCCCCATCCTTCAAATCCCCATCCTTCACATCCCCATCCTTCACATCCCCATCCTTTTTGCTACGATAAAAATTTGTAATTATTTGCCTTCGGTGACATTGTCCCACCACGAAAGACCAGCGCTGATGGCAATTAGACATACACTCTGTGCAAAAATCTGATCTCCACAGTTTGTCTGCTTTGGAGCGTCTCCGAACAACGTGTGGAACCAACTGAATACAGAAAATATAAGAACGTTGATAAAGAAATACACGACTTTGCTATTCTTATTGTCAGGGGTGTCGCCATGGATTTTATGGTGGCCGGGGACAAAGCCAACAATTCTGCATGTCGCTTGAATTTCGCTGCTTCTGAAAGTGGCGTTTTCAGAAATTTCAATTGCACCAGTAGAGGCCCGTAGCATTTTGCGACCCTGATCGGTGCCAATATATTTGGTATCTTGATGGGCACCCTCTCTCTTAGTGTGGGCGTCCCTGTCTCCTGGTATGAGCGCCCCTGTCTCTTGGTATGAGCGCCCCTGTCTTTTGGTGTTGGACGCTCTGTCTTGGTGTGGGCGCCCCTTTCTCTTGATGAGCGCCTCTGTCTCTTGGTGGGCGTCCCTGTCTCTTGGTGGGCGCCCCTGTCTCTTGGTGTGGGCGCCCCTGTCTCTTGGTGGGCGTCCCTGTCTCTTGGTGTGGGCGCCCCTGTCTCTTGGTGTTGGACGCTCTGTCTTGGTGTGGGCGCCCCTTTCTCTTGATGAGCGCCTCTGTCTCTTGGTGGGCGCCCCTGTCTCTTGGCGTGGGCGCCCCTGTCTCTTGGTGGGCGTCCCTGTCTCTTGGTGGGCGCCCCTGTCTCTTGGTGGGCGCCCCTGTCTCTTGGTGTTGGACGCCCCTATCTCTTGGTGTGGGCGCCCCTTTCTCTTGATGAGCGCCTGTCTCTTGGTGGGCGTCCCTGTCTCTTGGTGTGGGCGCCCCTGTCTCTTGGTGGGCGCCCCTGTCTCTTGGTGTGGGCGCCCCTTTCTCTTGATGAGCGCCTGTCTCTTGATGTGGGCGCCCCTTTCTCTTGGTGTTGGCGCCCCTGTCTCTTGGTGTGGGCGCCCCTTTCTCTTGGTGTTGGCGCCCCTGTCTCTTGGTGTGGGCGCCCCCTTCTCTTGATGAGCGCCTGTCTCTTGGTGGGCGCCCCTGTCTCTTGGTGGCCGCCCCTGTCTCTTGGTGGCCGCCCCTGTCTCTTGGTGTGGGCGCCCCTTTCTCTTGATGAGCGCCCCTGTCTCTTGGTGGGCGTCCCTGTCTCTTGGTGTGGGCGCCCCTGTCTCTTGGTGTTGGACGCTCTGTCTTGGTGTGGGCGCCCCTTTCTCTTGATGAGCGCCTCTGTCTCTTGGTGGGCGCCCCTGTCTCTTGGTGTGGGCGCCCCTGTCTCTTGGTGGGCGTCCCTGTCTCTTGGTGGGCGCCCCTGTCTCTTGGTGGGCGCCCCTGTCTCTTGGTGTTGGACGCCCCTATCTCTTGGTGTGGGCGCCCCTTTCTCTTGATGAGCGCCTGTCTCTTGGTGGGCGTCCCTGTCTCTTGGTGTGGGCGCCCCTGTCTCTTGGTGGGCGCCCCTGTCTCTTGGTGTGGGCGCCCCTTTCTCTTGATGAGCGCCTGTCTCTTGATGTGGGCGCCCCTTTCTCTTGGTGTTGGCGCCCCTGTCTCTTGGTGTGGGCGCCCCTTTCTCTTGGTGTTGGCGCCCCTGTCTCTTGGTGTGGGCGCCCCCTTCTCTTGATGAGCGCCTGTCTCTTGGTGGGCGCCCCTGTCTCTTGGTGGCCGCCCCTGTCTCTTGGTGGCCGCCCCTGTCTCTTGGTGTGGGCGCCCCTTTCTCTTGATGAGCGCCCCTGTCTCTTGGTGGGCGTCCCTGTCTCTGAGGTTGGGTCTCCTATCTGACTCTTAATTTCTACAACTGTCAACCAAAAATATTGTTGACACACGACGTTAAAAAGCTAAAAATAGTGCTACATATACACAACGCTTCTCTGGACTCGTAGTGTGCATGCATGGCAAACATGCCATCTAATAGACACGCATTAGATTAATAGATTGGATTGCATAGGACACAGATCGAGACATGCAGATTTTTTAATCCTTAAATGTCAAAACTACAGAGAAGTAAAACTTCAACAAATTTTAAACCCCAGCAGTTTGCGTTACCTGGGCTGTTTGTGAATTGCAAGATCAATCGAGGGATTAAAGTTGCGGAGGCGGATTAACTGCTGTACATGTACGAGTACTGAGCAAGCAAGGACTAAGGGGCTATAGAAATAAGATAAGTTTTAGATCATAATTCACATTTCAGATCCCCTGTTCCAGCTGCAAGGACCCTGACTGGCTCTGCTAGTCCTCCCAGAAATCTACAATTGTATCGGGATAAAAATATAGCAACAAAACTTCTCTTAAAATCCTCTTTAATCCCCTCTTCGCTGTTAGGGAGAAAATTTCAAATAAATCTTGCCTTTAGAATCTTGTTTGGGAAATCATTTCTTATAAGCACTAAAAGTTCAGCATGCCCAACGACGAGACTCCCTTGCCAACCGAAAGCGTCGATGGCAACGCGTCATCACAGCAGCCTCCAGTTGCTAGGCAGCTGATGAAGGATGCATCAACGCAGAAGACGTCGAAGCCTCGAAAAAGATCTTGCCAGTCGGTTAAAAATGAAGATTCGAACTCGGCAGCTCCGAACTGGTTGCGGGTTCGAGCTGCTGGTCTCAGCATGCTGGGATTAGCCGTGCTGGTTGCCATTCGAAGCGAGCTTGGCTCCGAGCCTGAGATCCGGGTTGCTATAACTCCGACAAAGGAGTCCGAATCGGTGCAGCATTTTGATGATCCGCAGCTGCACAATGACACCGTCTACCGGAGCGAGAGTAGGCAAGAGGTATAGTTGTGTAAAAACGGCCCTTTTAAGGACCAAAAAGTAGATTTTTAGTTGCGGACTCGATTTGAGCCCCAAATACATCCGGAATTAGAACTCCTAAGACACTCGAATTGGCACTCCTAGGACACTTACATGTAAATGAGTGCCCCTGAGAAATTTAAAGTAGAGCGCAAAAACATTAAGACTGGAAACGAGTAGCTAATCTAATAATCGATTTTAATTTATTTTATGTTGAATGTCCCTTTTTAGACAGATAGCTATGATTGCAGACGCTAGTGCTAAGATTGTATGACTATATAGACACGCAAGATCTTTAGTGTATTATTACTGTATTTACTGTATCTCTTGAAAGAGCTTTATTATTAGTTTTAACATGCAATGCAAGTTTATCCATCGCTCTGCCTAAAAAGGGCCGTTTTAACGAAAAATACAACATAGCGCCATCTACGCTCGTACAACAATTTTAAAATGTAAAAAAGAACGTATTTTAACAAAAACACAATGTTCAATATTCAAACTCAGCTGTTACGGATGTTCGAAATTAAAGTCTATTTAATCCTCGAAGCCTTGACGTCAACGAAGCCTTCGTTTTAAGGCACGCAAATTTGGCGTCAACAGGAGACTCGAATTGGCGCCATTAAGACACCCAACTTAGCGCCATTAAGACACCCAACTTATCGCCATGAGGACACCCAACTTAGCGCCATTAAGACACCCAACTTATCGCCATTAAGACACCCAAATCGGCGTCAGTAGGACACCCAAATTGGCGCCATTTGGACAAAGAAATCGACGCTACTACACTATACTCTACGACACTTTAGGTTACTCCAATTCCGTTATTTTTTAATTTTCTCACCCAAAACTCTCAGGTAACGCTGAACACCTTGTCAACTTCACAACTGGAAGCCGCTTTCCTCATTAGCCTGGCAGTTCTCAGCCTACCAGCCGGCTTGTTTATCCAAGCCTTAAGCTCCGTGAGCTGCAGCTACTGTTGGATCCCTACGTCGCCTCACCAGCTCCTCGGTGTCGCAGTGCTGATCAGCTGCTTGTTGAACCTCCTGCTGCCAGCAACAGCAATCGCCGCCTCGGCCGCGGTGGCCGGCGTTGCTACATCGGTCATTCGAGTCGTCCAAGCGGCCGCCGACAGCTGCGTCTGGCCAGCGGCGTTCGCCATGTGGGGCCGCTGGTCGTCGACATCGACTCGCGCACGCCTGGCTTCCAGCGCCGGCTTCGGGGCAGTCGTTGGAGCTGCCGCTGGAGTGTCGCTGGCGGGCCTGACGTCAGGCTCCGAGTCGGTCGGATTTGCGGATGTCGCCTGCGGCATCGGCCTGACCGGGTGTCTCTGGTCGACGGCCTGGCTGGCCTTGAGCCGCCGGTGGACATCCGAGGCCTGCGACGACATTGGTGACTGGGACAGTGATGAGGAGGCGGCGACGGAGGTGACGTCTAAGAGCGGCTGGTCTCGGCTGTTGGTTACGCTGAAATCTGCGCTGACTTCGTGGCCGGTGGTGGGACTCTGCCTCGCCTGTGGCAGCCTGCAGTGGAGCTTCCAACTGTGCGCGCTGGGGACTGTGCCGGCTAAGTTCTACAGGCAGATGTTCGGAGCGGTGGACGCCGGTCAGATTTGGCCGAGGATGACTGTTCCATTGGTTGCTATGGCAATAGCGACGCTGTTAGGTGAGTCGGGTTTAAAAAATAGTCATCCTATACATGTAATTAAGCTACCGAATCATTCGACAAGCCAAGGTGGATCACCTCAGACTCTCGTGCCACGAACCCCCATGGGCGTTCTTATGATGCCATGAAACTACCTTAGGTGTTGTGAGCTGCGTTTGCGCTCTCTGCCTTTCATTTCCTTGCCGCTTGCTCATTCTGGCGTCTGGTCCCTATCTTTGTCACCATTCTTGCTTTCATTTAAGTTGTCTCGGTAGTTTAGTATTTTCCTTTGGGCTAGTAGAGTGCAATCACGTATCTGGCCGCCGAGGCCCCTTATCGGCTAGCCTCCCCCTTCTTTATCTCTCGTTCTTCAATTCTGAGTTTTGCCCCACCCACCCGCAGTCGGCTTGGCTTGGTCACAAACATCCATTCAAGTCCTGCGTGGCTTGGCCCCACCCCACAATCCTGCGTGGCTTGGCCCCACCCCACAATCCTGCGTGGCTTGGCCCGACCCCACAATCCTGCGTGGCTTTGCCCCACCCCCCCAATCCTGCGTGGCTTTGCCCCCCCCAATCCTGCGTGGCTTTGCCCCACCCCCCAATCCTGCGTGGCTTTGCCCCACCCCCCAATCCTGCGTGGCTTTGCCCCCCCCAATCCTGCGTGGCTTTGCCCCACCCCCAATCCTGCGTGGCTTTGCCCCACCCCCAATCCTGCGTGGCTTGGCCCCACCCCCAATCCTGCGTGGCTTTGCCCCACCCCCCAATCCTGCGTGGCTTTGCCCCCACCCCCAATCCTGCGTGGCTTGGCCCCACCCCCAGTCCTGCGTGGCTTTGCCCCACCCCCCAATCCTGCGTGGCTTTGCCCCACCACCCAATCCTGCGTGGCTTTGCCCCACCACCCAATCCTGCGTGGCTTTGCCCCACCCCCCAATCCTGCGTGGCTTTGCCCCACCCCCCCCCAATCCTGCGTGGCTTTGCCCCACCCCCAATCCTGCGTGGCTTTGCCCCACCCCCCCCCCCCAATCCTGCGTGGCTTTGCCCCACCCCCAATCCTGCGTGGCTTGGCCCCACCCCCAATCCTGCGTGGCTTTGCCCCACCCCCCAATCCTGCGTGGCTTTGCCCCACCCCCAATCCTGCGTGGCTTTGCCCCACCCCCAGTCCTGCGTGGCTTTGCCCCACCACCCAATCCTGCGTGGCTTTGCCCCACCACCCAATCCTGCGTGGCTTTGCCCCACCACCCAATCCTGCGTGGCTTTGCCCCACCCCCAATCCTGCGTGGCTTTGCCCCACCCCCCCCCCCAATCCTGCGTGGCTTTGCCCCACCCCCCAATCCTGCGTGGCTTTGCCCCACCCCCCCCCCCAATCCTGCGTGGCTTTGCCCCACCCCCCAATCCTGCGTGGCTTTGCCCCACCACCCAATCCTGCGTGGCTTTGCCCCACCCCCCCCCCCCCAATCCTGCGTGGCTTTGCCCCACCCCCCAATCCTGCGTGGCTTTGCCCCACCACCCAATCCTGCGTGGCTTTGCCCCACCCCCAATCCTGCGTGGCTTTGCCCCACCCCCCCCCAATCCTGCGTGGCTTTGCCCCCACCCCCAATCCTGCGTGGCTTTGACCCACCCCCAGTCCTGCGTGGCTTTGCCCCACCCCCAGTCCTGCGTGGCTTTGCCCCACCCCCCAATCCTACGTGGCTTTGCCCCACCCCCAATCCTGCGTGGCTTTGACCCACCCCCAGTCCTGCGTGGCTTTGCCCCACCCCCAATCCTGCGTGGCTTTGCCCCCACCCCCAATCCTCCGTGGCTTTGCCCCACCCCCAGTCCTGCGTGGCTTTGCCCCACCCCCAATCCTGCGTGGCTTTGCCCCACCCCCAGTCCTGCGTGGCTTTGCCCCACCCCCAGTCCTGCGTGGCTTTGCCCCCCCCCCAGTCCTGCGTGGCTTTGCCCCACCCCCCAATCCTACGTGGCTTTGCCCCACCCCCAATCCTGCGTGGCTTTGACCCACCCCCAGTCCTGCGTGGCTTTGCCCCACCCCCAATCCTGCGTGGCTTTGCCCCCACCCCCAATCCTCCGTGGCTTTGCCCCACCCCCAGTCCTGCGTGGCTTTGCCCCACCCCCAATCCTGCGTGGCTTTGCCCCACCCCCAGTCCTGCGTGGCTTTGCCCCACCCCCAGTCCTGCGTGACTTTGCCCCACCCCCCCCCAATCCTGCGTGGCTTTGCCCCACCCCCAGTCCTGCGTGGCTTTGCCCCACCCCCAGTCCTGCGTGACTTTGCCCCACCCCCAGTCCTGCGTGGCTTTGCCCCACCCCCCAATCCTACGTGGCTTGGCCCCCACCCCCCAATTCTGCGTGGCTTGGCCCCCACCCCCCAATCCTGCGTGGCTTTGCCCCACCCCCAGTCCTGCGTGGCTAGTTATACCAGCCTTAAAATGGGTCAGTACAGTTAGTTATAAGTCAAGTATAGTTGGCTACGGCTTTTACGTCACGTATATAGTAAATATACTGACGAGAGTTGCTTCACACCTTGGTTGATAAGACTCAAAATCCGACCACCTCTACAGGCGGTCAACTCATCGACCGGCTGAGCTCCAGTTGCATGTCAGCCACAGCTAGCCGTCGTTTGACAGTCTGTCTAGGACTGGGCTGCCTGTCTGCCTGTCTGGCCAGTCTGTCTGCCGCCGCAGGCTGGCTTGGCATCGATGCGACCGTCGGCCTGATGAGTATCGGCTTGGCCGGAGCCGGGCTGGCCGCTGCCGGGCTGGCCGCCTGCCTGCTTGACTTGGCGCCTGGCGAGGCCGCCGTGTTGTCAGGACTTGCCGCGGCTGTGGGGAATGGAATGGGTGAGTCGGAGGGGGGGGGGTAGGCTGACGATGACTCCGTGTGCGAGCAGGTGTCAGATTGACTGATTGATTGTAATGAAAAATACTGTAAGGGTCACAAGTTGGTTAAATCATGAGGATGCAATTGAGGGAAGGAACCTCTAGAAGAAGTCAGCTAGACTGTAGTTGCTAAATATTAGAAATATTAGATTTCGTGATAGGTCGTAGCGCTCGATGCTTTTTAAATACGGAATGTACATTATCGCTTAAACTTCATGATCTATGGTTGATAGCTCGTAACTTAATGAGCTGATGGTGAGGCTACGAAGGAAAAAGTACAACGACATTTAAGATTATACTAACTGTGACCTGAGACAGTGACCAGAGACAGTGACCAGAGACAGTGACCTGAGACAGTGACCTGAGACAGTGACCTGAGACAGTGACCAGAGACAGTGACCAGAGACAGTGACCTGAGACAGTGACCTGAGACAGTGACCTGAGACAGTGACCTGAGACAGTGACCTCCTGAGACAGTGACCTCCTGAGACAGTGACCTCCTGAGACAGTGACCTGAGACAGTGACCTGAGACAGTGACCTCCTGAGACAGGGACCTGAGACAGGGACCTGAGACAGTGACCTGAGACAGGGACCTGAGACAGTGACCTGAGACAGTGACCTGAGACAGTGACCTCCTGAGACAGGGACCTGAGACAGTGACCTGAGACAGTGACCTGAGACAGCGACCTGAGACAGTGACCTGAGACAGTGACCTGAGACAGTGACCTGAGACAGTGACCTCCTGAGACAGGGACCTGAGACAGTGACCTCCTGAGACAGGGACCTGAGACAGTGACCTGAGACAGGGACCTGAGACAGCGACCTGAGACAGCGACCTCCTGAGACAGGGACCTGAGACAGTGACCTGAGACAGTGACCTGAGACAGTGACCTGAGACAGTGACCTGAGACAGTGAGCTGAGACAGTGACCTGAGACAGTGATCTAACTAATAAACAATGCACCATTCCGCAGGCGCGGCTTCCCACTGCGTGGCGCATCACGTGACCCGAGGCCAGGCTGGGCTGACCGAGTGGCGGTCGCTGCTGGCGGCGGCTTCAGCGCTGCTGGCGACTGGCACTGCGACCTTCGGCCTGCTCGGCTCCGGAGAGGTGCAACCCTGGGCCGGTGGCTCCGGGGCTCACGGAGAATTCAGCCGCCTTCTGGAGGAGGCCAGCGACAGGACGGAGAAGCCGCAAGTGAATATCGACTACAGCTCCATCAATGGCTGCGGAGAGGCTGGGGAGGCTGGGTGCCAGAGCGAGACCTGAGATGTAGGAAGTTGTCGATGATGGAGAGGCTGAGGAGGCTGGGGACCTGAGCAGTGGGGAGTTGTTGATGATGGAGAGGCTGAGGAGGCTGGAGACCTGAGCAGTGGGGAGTTGTTGATGATGGAGAAGCTTGGGAGGCTGAGGACCTGAGCAGTGGGGAGTTGTTGATGATGTAGAGGCTGGGGAAGCTGGAGACCTGAGCAGTGGGGAGTTGTTGATGATGGAGAGGCTGGGGAGGCTGGGGACCTGAGCAGTGGGGAGTTGTTGATGATGTAGAGGCTGGGGAGGCTGGAGACCTGAGCATTGGGGAGTTGTTGATGATGGAGAGGCTGGGGAGGCTGAGGACCTGAGCAGTGGGGAGTTCTTGATGATGGAGAGACTGGGTGTCGAAACTAACTGATTTAACTTGCTTAACAGCTTCATTTTTTAAGTGTCAGGTTGTCGGTGCAGGGACTGATGTTGTGTCTTAGTGTCGTTTCATAGTGCTCTATCGGTGCAAGGTTCATTTTAATTTGTTTTTTAGTAATTTGCGCATAAACAGGTACTGAGCCATGCTTACTATTGTAGTACTAAGCTTCATTGAAGCTTGGCTTCTAATGAAGAAATAAATATAAATTTTGGCTCAAAAGCCAAACTTTGGGTCGAAGAAACTTAATCGGAAAACCGCGAAACTACTAGTTCTTTGAAATAATATTTGAAGACTTAATTTACGGGTAAGAATGCACTACGACTACTTTTATCAAGATGGGATCTTTTTTGACGATATAATAACAATATCTGTAACTAAGCACTACAAATGCACTATTGTACCAAAAATTATTAATAGGTAATCTAATTCAACAATCTGCATGCAGATTTAAAATTTAACACAATCAAAAATATTCAAGAAGCATTTAAAACTTTTTATTGAGGTTAAACTAAAAAACCAGAGACTATGCTACAGTTACTAATCATTGTTTCATTGCTAATTAAGTACTTCAGTAGTATAGTCTAAAACATGCTTTT
The DNA here is from genome assembly GCA_002269645.1 of Macrostomum lignano. Lineage (NCBI taxonomy): Eukaryota > Metazoa > Platyhelminthes > Macrostomidae > Macrostomum > Macrostomum lignano. Next base: position 129,453 of record NIVC01000255.1, read on the forward strand.
GACGATTTCTGCTCTATGTGACTATATCAGATATAAACCCTGCATTGCAGATGTGTGTAAGTGTAACTAAGTTTTTCGAATATAAAGTATGAAGAATTGCCATCAGCGCTGGTTGTTGTGGCACAAGGTCTCCGAAGGCGTTGCTCCAGGGTGCACGCAGGTGTGACAGTGTGATTCGTAGAAGCGTGTATCGTATTTCTTTATTTTCATATGCATACCGTACTACTACTGTATTCTTTCATTTATTTTAACAATATTCGTACGTATTATTATCGCGCTATTTTTTACTGTAAATTGCTTTGTTCTTGTAGCCTCGTATGTATTTATTCTATTATTTGTATTTCATTCATGTCGTTATTATTTCTCGTAAAGTAGTTCTACCTATGTACATGTACTGACGTATGTTATTCTTGCATGATATATTTTATCGATTAATTTGTACATGTACATTGCGCGCCGCGTGGGGGTTGTTTGTTTGGGTTTTGGATTAAGGGTGTTGTTGTTATCTGTTTACCTTTAAATATATGCTTACACTGCAGTCAGCAGCCGCTCTCGCCCTTCCCCTTGCTTCGCGGGCAGGGCACACACACAGGAAACGGTGGGTTTTTAAAAGCGGCTGGAGCCTCGACTCCCTCCTGAGCCTCATCAGCCACGTGAAGCTGGCCAACGGGTCGCTCGAGACGAAGCGACTGTCGTTGAGCAGCGCCTAAGACGATGTCCCGTCGAAGCGGGCGCCCTCCTCAGTCCACTGCAGGTTCGCGCTCTCCATTCGGTGGCTGCCGCCGCCGCTGTCGCTCTGGCACACCAGGTTGCTGAACCGGCTGCTCCCACCTGCCAGCCAACGACAACGCGCGATACACCGAGCACTGCGACTGCTGCACTGCAGCTCCAGCTCCGATCGTGACGGCACCGCTTGCCTGCATCATGCGACACACCTGCTGGTAGTGGAAGAGCGAGCACACACCTGTCTGCTTGTTCTACTCAAGCACCAGGTCGTCAGGCTCGCTGCTCGCTTTCAACACACAGGCTTGCAGGCCTCCTGTCGTTGGTTGCCAAGTCAACAAGAGGTCTCACCAGCTCGTATGTACAACATAAGTCGGCAAACTTTTTTACCGCAAGGGCCAAATAGAGAACCTAACGCAGAACTGCGGGCCACAGGAGAAAGGAGCTGTAAGAGAATAAAGGAGAAGAAAGAGGAGGAGACAATCAATACGATAGGGGAAAGGAGGGACAGGAGAGGAGAGAGCAGAGGATCGAAAGAGGAAAGAAGAGAGGAGAGGATCGAGAGAGGAGGGGAGAGGAAAGGGGGGAGGAGAAAGGAGAGAGGAAAAGGAGAGGAGAGGATGGAGAGAGGAGAGGAGAGGAGAGGCGAGGGGAGAGAGGAGAGGGGAGAGGAAAGAGGAGAGAAGAGATGAGAGGATGGAGAGAGAAGAGGAGAGGAAAGAGGAGAAGGGAGAGGAGAGAGGAGAGGATCGAGAGAGGAGAGGAGAGGAAAGAGAAGGGGAGAGGAGAAAATAGAGGACATGGGAACGGAGAGAAAAGGAGAGGAGATTGGAGAAGATCGAGCTGAGAAGAGACACAACCCTTGTTGGATTGCCATTGTAAAGTTTCAAAGGACCGGAAGGCCGAAAAGAGACGCTGGCCGGAGTTTTCCGAATTGTACATGTACAAGTATGTATGCATATACAGGTATATATATTGCATATATATACTGCAAGTCCTTAAGACTTATATATATTGCAAGTCCTTAAGTGACAGAGTAAATCATATCTCTAACTATTACTGCATACATTCAGTTCCAGCGGAGGGTGGTTAACATCTCTTGCATCGATAATGTTCATAAGATCTAAATCAAGACTATTTAATAATTGCGTCAACAGCGAGTTGCAGTACATGTAGATGACGGGGCTGCCGTGACCACTGCAGTCGCTGCTGTGGCGACCGTGGCCACAGCGGAGGGCCGGTAGTCGATGGAGCTCAGCCGCAGCTGTCGCTTGACAGCCAGTCGAAACCTCGGGTTGGCGTACACGTAGATGAAAAAGTTACAGGCGCCATCGAGCGAGGCGATGAAGTTCCCGACGAGGCCAATAACGATGTAGACTGGAGTGGGCACCGTCAGCAGGACGTTGAATCCGAACAGGATCATGGGGATCTGGCAGAGGAGGTACAGCTGCAGAAGGAGCACAATCACCCGAGTCGTGTCTTTACGCTGCTGGCCGTCAAAGCCTCGATTAGGTTGTCCAGTCCAGGCAAAACGAAGTCCTCGACGACGCAGGGACCGCAGCAGATAGATGTTGGCCAGCACGGCGACAACTACCGGAGTGACCGTCTGCAGTCCGTAGTTCACTATGGTTGTGTACACTGGGAACACGCGGCTGGCAACTATGGCGACTCGATAGAGACCGTCCGAGCAGAGACACAGGACGGTGCTCACCTCCAGACAGCGGATTACCGAAGTAGCCAAGCTGACTGTCCAGATCGAAGCCAAGCAGGCGGCTGTCCGGTTTCTGGAGAACCACAGGTTGGCACGGATTGGCCAGCGAATCTTGGCGCCGCGCACCACGGACACGAACAGCATGGTCCAGTTGTGCGCGGTCAGGAACGGCGCCCGCAGCGCCCACGCGATCGGGTGAGCGTACACGACAAAGTTGAAGAACTCAGAGCTCCAGGCCGGCACAGACTCCAGCGTGTGGCAGGCATTGTCGATGGTGTTTCCGATCACAAATATCGTGTCAGTGACGGCCAGAGACCGCAGCTGCAGGGCCAGCGCACAGTCAGACTCCACCCGACCCAGAGCCGCAAAGGCGATGCAGTTGCACACAACCGCCACGAGGCACACCAGAGTCTGCAGAACGTTAAACGTTACGTAGAACGAGATGAACCAGAGTTCATTTTGATGCGACCAGCGCTCCAACTCCACTTCACTTGAGCAGTTGATTTCTACACCGAATCGGTAAGAACTTATGCTCATCTGCTGCATTGCGTTCAGCTGCCAGGGCTGGTCCATGCTGGTCTGAAGGAAGTTTATCTCGCTCCTGTGTTTGCACTGCTGGTCAATTTATAATGCACCGAATCTAGCCATGCTTGAGAAACTTCTATCGATAAAACTTCACGATTGGAACTTTTATATTTGGAAATCAGTTTTTATCGCGGAGCATCGAAAATACTGACTTCAGTGGAATTGCATTAGTCTCAAAAGAGCTTGCCAAGTGTTAGTATTTGATCATTTCGTCGGGCGATAACATGTGTGAAACAGACGGTTTCCGGATGCACAAAAAAGTTTTTTATGAACTGAGTCCGTTAAAGACGCATATTGGCTGCCATAAATCTGTACAGCTTCCCATCAGTGACCCTACAGCTCCCCCCATCAGTGACCCTACATCTCCCCCATCAGTGACCCTACAGCTCCAGTGACCCTACAGCTCCCCCCATCAGTGACCCTACAGCTCCACATCAGTGACCCTACAGCTCCACATCAGTGACCCTACAGCTCCCCATCAGTGACCCTACAGCTCCCCATCAGTGACCCTACATCTCTCCCATCAGTGACCCTACAGCTCCACATCAGTGACCCTACAGCTCCACATCAGTGACCCTACAGCTCCACATCAGTGACCCTACAGCTCCACATCAGTGACCCTACAGCTCCACATCAGTGACCCTACAGCTCCACATCAGTGACCCTACAGCTCCACATCAGTGACCCTACAGCTCCACATCAGTGACCCTACAGCTCCCCATCAGTGACCCTACAGCTCCCCATCAGTGACCCTACAGCTCCACATCAGTGACCCTACAGCTTCACATCAGTGACCCTACAGCTCCACATCAGTGACCCTACAGCTCCACATCAGTGACCCTACAGCTCCTCATCAAAGACCCTACAGCTCCCCATCAGTGACTACAGCTCCCGATCAGTGACCCTACAGCTCCCTCATCAGTGACCCTACAGCTCCCCCATCAGTGACCCTACAGCTCCCCCATCAGTGACCCTGCATCTCTCCCATCAGTGACCCTACAGCTCCACATCAGTGACCCTACAGCTCCACATCAGTGACTACAGCTCCACATCAGTGACCCTACAGCTCCTCATCAAAGACCCTACAGCTCCCCATCAGTGACCCTACAGCTTCCAACATGTACTTTTCCGAAGTTCTTATAGTCAGATCTCTGTTATTTTATTTATGTAAGTTTAAGAAGCATTCTGACATCATATATTGATGTCGGGAAGATAAGTATATTTATTTCCGACAATCTGCTAGATAGCCAGACAATAGTCACAAATCCACTCCCATTACCAAAATCTTATGCTGTAATTGAACTCGTAGTATCGGGGACTGACGGTCTCAGGAACAATGGACAGACATCGCTTTCCCGACATCTTCTTGTCTCAGTTGCTTCTCAGCCAGTCCGAAGCATCTCACGCAAAGGCCCGGGTTCTTATCGAAGTAGCTGTACCCGTATCCAATCTGCAGCTGTTGACGTCCGAGTTCAAACGGCGAGTCGAACTTCTCAGAGTAGCGCTTGCTTGCAGGGGACTCGCCATTGATGCTAGAGCTCAAAACTTGGTCTTTCATTGTCAGTGTGATGTCGCAAGGAGATCCACGGCACTGGTGAGCATCGTACACGTGGCGGTTAAAATAGATAAACGAGTGCGTGGCATTTCCAGGCACCATCGTGTTCACTTCAAGGACAAATGCGCCTGTCGAATTGTGCCAGAAGCCATGAACAAGGTATGGATAGTGACTCGGCCTGTCCGACAGAACAGAGAAAAAGTTCATTCGGTTCTTATTGGCTTGCTGCAGCCTGAAGTACATAGTCCATTCTCCAGTTGAGAAAACAGATTTTGCGTAGGATGTGAACCCTCCGACACCGAAATATTCCTGGTAGATGCTACCATTCATCTTAAAGCAGGCCCCGGCCTCTGCCGACCTCTCCACGCCGAACTGGTCCTCGATGGCGAATGCGCGCGGGTCCACCAGGTTGTCGAGGCCTCTTCTGAAGTCGAACGCAGCCACGAGGCCGTCCACAGGTGGAGTGACGCCTCCTTCAGGTGCAGAGGTGACGCCTCCGTCAGGTGTGGAGGTGACGCCTCCGTCATGTGTGAAGGTGACGCCTCCGTCATGTGTGGAGGTGACGCCTCCGTCAGGTGCAGAGGTGACGCCTCCGTCAGGTGTGGAGGTCCCGTCCGACGCCTCCGTCTTGCACACGAACCTGTGCCTGCTGTGGCACCTGTCGCTGCGCAGTCGACCAGCTGACAGCGTGACGCAGTTCACAGTCCAGTCCGCACTGTCCGGGTGTCCAGTCTCCCATGCGGGCAGCTTGTTGTCGTGTTTCCCTGAGAAATCCGTCCACTGGTAGCAGAGCTCGCGACCCGCACTGTCAGGGAAGCAGGGGTTCAGCTTGATGAGGCCGAGCCACACCGAGTCGAGCAGCTCTGCCGACTCGCAGCTGTCGATTCCGAAGCTGAGCTTGTTCACAAAGTCCAGCTCAGACTGGGTGAGCACCGACGCCAGCTGCGACCAGTTTCGCTGGCAGTAGAAGTTGGCCTCGTTGAAGTTGGCCTCAAACTGCGGCATCACGTAGCACTGCTCGTCGTGCAGCCACCAGCCGCTGGGACATCGGCCCTTCGACCGCCACCACAAGTCGACGAGACTGCTGGAGTTGGCGCTCAACTTGCACACAAACGGGTGCCGCTCGTGATACAGTGAGTTGAGCCACCACTCACCGTCACTTCGGATCAAAGGCTTGTGAACGCTGTCCAGCTGAGAGAAGTTGTGTCTCTCGAAGCTCCCTACGCCGCCGCCGTCCGTCCACCTGTAGCTTGTAGGGTCGGCCAGACGGTCGAGGTCGGTGCCGAACAAACCGATCCAGGCGTCTCTGCAGTGAGACAGTCGGCCTACCAGTCGGTTCTCTTGCTCACTTTGGATGGACGCGAGCTGAGCCCGGTGAGACAGACACGTCTGCTCGGCCTGAAACCAGTAGTTCGGCTCGCTGAACCACTTGTAGCATGAGTGAGCTCGGTGTGTCCAGCCGTGTCCGGGACACTGAGCAGAGGCGGCGCCGGTGAGCAGCAGAGCTGCAGTGGCTGCGGCGAGGCAGGCAGCGAGTAGCTGGCGGTGCTGCATTTGCTGAGTCGGCAATGGGAGTCGCTGATTGGAGCGGCCACTTTGAGTTGCAGATTTGAGCAGACATTGCGAGTCGGCATTTATCCACTCGAGCTGCTGCTGGAATGTGTGAAAGGCGTGGAATCTCGCCAGATTGAGTGGCGCGGCCTCAGCTGAGGCTCTGCTGCAGTTGCAGGTCTGATGTGGCTGTCCGAGTCACGTCTCACCGTGGAGCTGCGATCGTGACAGCAGCCGAGTTGCTGAGGCCCCGAGAGGAGTGAGGGCTCAGAGCCGCAGCATTGTGATACTCAGCTTTGTTTGAGACAGGCGCAGCTGTCAGTTAGCGAGATATGAAGTCCGTCCGTGTGCACATGTCGATTAGTCGCTGCGGATCGCTCATGCTGGCTGATCTCACAAGCATTGGCACAGGCGTGTGTTACAGATTTCGGATTAAAGCTACTACCAGGGAAGACGCAACGAAATTCCTTTTATAAAGATTTACACTGATTTAGTGTATTGTGCATAGATTACGAGTGCAATTGGATAGTCGCTTTACTCACTGGTAACATTTTACTAGTCGTATGCATGGAAATTGAAGGTGTCTTAAAGTTTGCTGTTTCAGATGATACGGATGATACATACATGTACATGTAAAATAACCGCATTTACTCGATCCGTAGCATTGCATGCAGGCTCCAAGAGAACATTTAAACGGGTGGGGGCCGCACAAAGCCAAGATTTCAGTTCCCAGTCGTTAAACAATAATATATCCCTGTAAGTAGTGTTAAAATAGTCTCATAGTTTCGCGGGTTACGTGTACGTTTAACCATCTGCAGCTGACACACTAGCTTGTGGCATCTCTCCATCAGCTTGCTGATTCTGTTAGTAAATAATAATTCTGTCGGGGTCCTTTGTATCCACGGCTTAATTCAAGACAGAAAAGGCTGAGCTGCAGTTGCATTTTCATACGCCAGCTATTGGTAAAATATAATTGGTTTTATCTTTAGGAACAGTACCCATGGCAATTTCGGCGAATAGGGTAGTACTGTATATACGGCACCAGCCTGAATTTCAAGTGCCCAACAGTAGTTTTAAATAGAGCTGTGATGCTTGTGCCATATAGATTTTATTTTGATCTGATGTCCATCGTGTCAAAGTCGAACGAAACGGTTTCATTTTATTTAAAGCACACAGTGGGAAAGTGTACCTAATATTAAAAAGTGCTTTTTAAAGTTTTTCAAAATTGTTCTTTGTTAATGTCGCGACAAATCAAGAATATTTGTTGAAATTTTATTGTTTACGTGGCACTTTTTTAACGTAATTAATTTATCTAAATTTCTATAGAGCTTGTTAACATGCTTGATGAGTATTGATCACTAAGTAGTTCAGGTATTTTGACACAGAATCGACCTTTACTTTACTGCTTTACTGTATTATTTACATTTTTAAAGTTTAAGCGAAGTTTGCGTGCTTTGACATCTTTTGGTGAAAAATTGTGATCTAGAGAAGTTTTTTGCTTAATGTCCTACTGTCCTGGCCCTGGCTATAATTTAGGCCTTTAATTAAGCTATACCTAAAGGCTATGACTTTGCCAGTAAATTAAGAATCACTACCTCTTTGAATTTTGACGCACGAAAATAGATTTTAAAGTAAATGTCTCTTGTGGATGCGAAACCTAATGTTCTATCTTATTTTGTACTGTACATAAATAAACCATAAAAGAAAACTAAAATGTCAGAGACAGATAAAGTTAAGGTCGCTGTTCGGCTGCGACCTATGAACAAACGAGGTATGCAGACTGTTTTTATTATTCTGATATATATTTAGTAGGTTAGTATTTATGCTTAAGCAATTATTTTACCTAACTTTAATATAACTCTAAGTAGCCTTGCCCTTATAGTTATAAGCCTTGTTGCACAACTTATGGTTTGAAAGTAACTTAAAAATATTTTTATGAAATTAATTTAATTTGTGGTTCATTATTGATTTTTTTATTTAGTTTGTATGAAAATTTTATGTTTTATATAATGTTTTTTGTTTTATTTACTATTTAAATGTTATAATAATGTCTAGATCTAATCTATCAATGCTTTGTTATGGGGTATTCAGTAGTAGTAGTAATTCAGTAGTAGTAGTAATTTGGCTCAGGCAAGAAGCCTGTTTGGCCAGTATATGTCAGTGTATTTAATATTAATATTATTTCGATAGAATGGGATCTGTGCGGCGAGTTTTACAATAATATAGTATTTGAAAGGGCGCCAATTTTTTTTTACGAAACTTCAAAAATCTTAAACGGCAAACAAAGCAAAAAGTATTTAAGTAAGGAATTAAAAGACAAGTATGGTGTCACTTGAATTCGTAGGTGATAAAAATAAGTTTATATGTATTAATCAAACAAAAAAATCAGATGAAAGGATTGCTGGCAATTATTAGGCATTAAATATGAAGGGTATTTTTGAAGCAAATATGTAAGAAAGAAATAACCAAAAATAGAGTGCTTAAATAAAAATAAGGCGCGATTAGAAAAAGAAAATTTTTACATAAATAAACGCGTAATACGGGATAGATTGCACCGGTATTGTTTACTCGAAGAGGGGTAGGGACTTAATAGCAAGAGATGCATAGTAGCAAGAGGGAATAGCAAGTAAAGTATCAAGGTAACCAGGGATTCAATTGGTGTAAGACGGTCAGCAACAGCGTGGTACACATGGTGTTCTCTATAATTTTCATGTCGGTTAAGGAGGGAGATTTGCTATGAGTTTATAGATCTTCTCGATAGCTAGCAAATCTTTTTTAATTTTTACAATATTAAATATATTAAAAATTTCATAAAGATTTCATAAAGAAATTTCAAAAGATTCATAAGGTATTTAATATATTAAATACATTTTTATATTATTTTATATCTACTTTACTACTTTACTTTACTTAACTGCATCTTATTATAATATTGATCTCTTTAAGAAGTTAAAACTCTAGACCTAAAATAGAATATAAAAAATATATTAAAAATTTCATAAAGATTTCATAAAGAAATTTTAAAAGATTCATAAGGTATTTAATATATTAAATACATTTTTATATTATTTTATATCTACTTTACTACTTTACTTTACTTAACTGCATCTTATTATAATATTGATCTCTTTAAGAAGTTAAAACTCTAGACCTAAAATAGAATATAAAAAATAACTCTTTAGTATTTTTTGGCCAAATTTGGCTATGTCAATAAAGTTTTGTTTTGTTTAAATAAAAAATCTCATTTTAACTTTATAATATAGTTTCTATGTATATAATTTTTTCCAAGGCTTAAAATGTATGTATAAAATAATTATATGTAATCATGCTATTCAAATATTGTACTTTTCTTAGAAATTAAATCTATGCAAGATGCTAAATATTAGTTTTTTGAATGTACCAACTAGTTGTTATAATAATAATATGGTAAATCATTTGTTTTAATGCACAAAATAAATGAGAAAAATATTTTTGTTATAATTATATTGGGAAATTTGGGATATATATAGGAATGAGTTTTCTAACAAATAAACCAACTGTCTAGATATCTATGAGTAACTATTGTGAGCAATAAAAGCAGTTTAATCTTTAAGCTCCTAAAGTCTTTTAAGTTAAGCAACTTATTTATTTAAAAAGGCTAGAAACAATGCTAAGAAATTTGCTAAAACATATTAAGAAAGGTGCCATGGCCCATGACTTATGTAAGTCCTGGTAATGCCCGATTGGACTAACACATGTACCAGTATTAGACTGCTCAGGCTATACTCCAAATGCTACCAGAGCTATACATAAGATGCTACTAGAACCATACATAAGATGTTACCAGAAATATATCAAATGAAGTTCTAGGAAATAGTTAGAAATATTAAGATAGAAGTTCGTTAAGCTTAGCACAACTTGGTGGCATTTAGAGGATTTTGTAAGCCCTATAACAAATAATAATATAGTAGGTTGTTATAAAAGCTTAATATTTTGAAAGTAATTATTAGGTCCTTATAATCATATCCTATGATTTTTTTATTTTTAACTATTAGTAAACATTTTAAAATAAAGCAATATAGCTTAAAATAGTAATATAGAAGTCAAAGATAAGCAGGTATTTCAAAGAAATACCATAGGTTCAATTAAAGCTATACTTATTATAGATTGACTCTGATAGTATAATACTATATTAGATAACAAAATCAATATTCTATTATATAAAATAAAAATTAGGTGGGTGTTTGCTTAAAACCAATGGTCAAATCTTAGATTTCAATCCGAAATGATGCAATGAATGCTTCACCTACAGTTCTTGTCTCAATTATTAGTGATACAATTTGTGCTATAAAGCCCTAGCTTAGGTTAAATCAATAATTTATTCATCTTGTACTTTGAAAAGTAATGGTAGTTATTTTTTAACATTGTTATTACTTTCAATAGAGCTGGAGCTACAGACAACATGCATTGTGGAGATGAAAGACAATCAAACATTTTTGCATTCACCTCATAGGTGAGTCATGTTATATTTGTTAAATCATTTTTTAAAAATATGATTGGATGTTTCTTTCTTTATAATTGAATTTTATAACATTTTTAGCAATTTGGATGGTGGCTCAAAGCAGCCTAAAGTATTTGCTTTTGATCATTGCTTCTGGTCTATGGATCCTGAAGATTCACGGTTTGCAAGTAAGTCAATTTTTCTTTCTATTGAAAATCTGAAACAAGTTAAGTTTATAGTCATGTGTCATTATTTTAATCCCTATTGTAATTGACGCTTATTAAAAAGTTTTGAAAATGAGGCTTTTTGGGTTAAATTTTTTGATAGTACCAAATGAAAAATCTAGAAGAGAGACCCACTGAAGGATCTGGAAGAGGGACCCACTGAAGGATCTGGAAGAGGGACCCACTGAAGCATCTAAAAGAGGGACCCCCTGAAGGATCTGGAAGTGAGACCCACTGAAGGATCTAGAAGAGGGACCCACTGAAGGATCTGGAAGAGGGACCCACTGAAGGATCTGGAAGAGGGACCCACTGAAGGATCTAAAAGAGGGACCCACTGAAGGATCTGAAAGAGGGACCCACTGAAGGATCTGGAAGAGGGACCCACTGAAGGATCTGGAAGTGGGACCCACTGAAGGATCTGGAAGTGGGACCCACTGAAGTATCTGGAAGAGGGACCCACTGAAGGATCTGGAAGTGGGACCCACTGAAGGATCTGGAAGAGGGACCCACTGAAGGATCTGGAAGTGGGACCCACTGAAGGATCTGGAAGAGGGACCCAATGAAGGATCTGGAAGAGGCTCCCACTGAAGGATCTGGAAGAGATACCCAATGAAGGAGCTGGAAGAGGGACCCACTGAAGGATCTGGAAGAGACACCCAATGAAGGATCTGGAAGAGGCTCCCACTGAAGGATCTGGAAGAGATACCCAATGAAGGATCTGGAAGAGGCACTCACTGAAGGATCTGGATTAGTTGATGAGGCTAAATGTTTTGAATACACAAAGAGTCAGCAGCTTCAGTGAGACTGGAATCTGCATTGTGAGCAGTTTAGCACTCCAATTACTCAATTTCGCACGTACACGCTGCCAGGTCAAGCTGACGTATTCGAAGCCCTTGGCACCTGCGTGTTGGACAGCGCATTCCAAGGCTACAACGGATGCATATTCGCCTACGGCCAGACAGGCTCGGGGAAATCCTACACAATGATGGGATCGCAGGACACTCAGAAGGGGATCATTCCCCGACTATGCGATGCAATGTTCAATAGGATTCAATCGCAGGGCGCCACGGACGATTCCGTCAGCTGCAAAGTGGAAGTCAGCTATATTGAAATCTACAATGAGAAAGTGCACGATCTGCTGGATTTGTCCGGACCGAAGAAGTACTTGAAAGTTCGAGAACACAATATCTTGGGTCCGTATGTTGATGGATTGTCCCAACTGGTTGTGTCCTCTTTTGAGGTGAGTGGTTTTATTAACTACTATAATGGATTTTATTTAGGACAGATTGAGTAGGTTTGCATGCACATCTCAGATCAGTTGAGTAGGTTTGCATGCAGATCTCAGATCAATTGAGTAGGTTTGCATGCAGATCTCAGATCAATTGAGTAGGTTTGCATGCAGATCTCAGATCAATTGAGTAGGTTTGCATGCAGATCTCAGATCAATTGAGTAGGTTTGCATGTAGATCTCAGATCAATTGAGTAGGTTTGCATGCAGATCTCAGATCAATTGAGTAGGTTTGCATGCAGATCTCAGATCAGTTGAGTAGGTTTGCATGCAGATAGCTCAGATCAATTGAGTAGGTTTGCATGCAGATCTCAGATCAGTTGAGTAGGTTTGCATGCAGATAGCTCAGATCAATTGAGTAGGTTTGCATGCAGATCTCAGATCAGTTGAGTAGGTTTGCATGCAGATAGCTCAGATCAATTGAGTAGGTTTGCATGCAGATAGCTCAGATCAATTGAGTAGGTTTGCATGTAGATAGCTCAGATCAGTTGAGTAGGTTTGCATGCAGATAGCTCAGATCAATTGAGTAGGTTTGCATGCAGATAGCTCAGATCAATTGAGTAGGTTTGCATGTAGATAGCTCAGATCAGTTGAGTAGGTTTGCATGCAGATCTCAGATCAATTGAGTAGGTTTGCATGCAGATCTCAGATCAATTGAGTAGGTTTGCATGCAGATCTCAGATCAATTGAGTAGGTTTGCATGCAGATCTCAGATCAGTTGAGTAGGTTTGCATGCAGATCTCAGATCAGTTGAGTAGGTTTGCATGCAGATAGCTCAGATCAGTTGAGTAGGTTTGCATGTAGATCTCAGATCAGTTGAGTAGGTTTGCATGCAGATCTCAGATCAGTTGAGTAGGTTTGCATGCACATCTCAGATCAGTTGAGTAGGTTTGCATGCAGATCTCAGATCAATTGAGTAGGTTTGCATGTAGATCTCAGATCAATTGAGTAGGTTTGCATGCAGATCTCAGATCAATTGAGTAGGTTTGCATGCAGATCTCAGATCAGTTGAGTAGGTTTGCATGCAGATAGCTCAGATCAATTGAGTAGGTTTGCATGCAGATCTCAGATCAGTTGAGTAGGTTTGCATGCAGATAGCTCAGATCAATTGAGTAGGTTTGCATGCAGATCTCAGATCAGTTGAGTAGGTTTGCATGCAGATAGCTCAGATCAATTGAGTAGGTTTGCATGCAGATAGCTCAGATCAATTGAGTAGGTTTGCATGTAGATAGCTCAGATCAGTTGAGTAGGTTTGCATGCAGATAGCTCAGATCAATTGAGTAGGTTTGCATGCAGATAGCTCAGATCAATTGAGTAGGTTTGCATGTAGATAGCTCAGATCAGTTGAGTAGGTTTGCATGCAGATCTCAGATCAATTGAGTAGGTTTGCATGCAGATCTCAGATCAATTGAGTAGGTTTGCATGCAGATCTCAGATCAATTGAGTAGGTTTGCATGCAGATCTCAGATCAGTTGAGTAGGTTTGCATGCAGATCTCAGATCAGTTGAGTAGGTTTGCATGCAGATCTCAGATCAGTTGAGTAGGTTTGCATGCAGATCTCAGATCAGTTGAGTAGGTTTGCATGCAGATCTCAGATCAATTGAGTAGGTTTGCATGTAGATAGCTCAGATCAGTTGAGTAGGTTTGCATGCAGATAGCTCAGATCAGTTGAGTAGGTTTGCATGTAGATCTCAGATCAGTTGAGTAGGTTTGCATGCAGATCTCAGATCAGTTGAGTAGGTTTGCATGCAGATAGCTCAGATCAGTTGAGTAGGTTTGCATGCAGATAGCTCAGATCAGTTGAGTAGGTTTGCATGCAGATCTCAGATCAATTGAGTAGGTTTGCATGCAGATCTCAGATCAGTTGAGTAGGTTTGCATGCAGATAGCTCAGATCAGTTGAGTAGGTTTGCATGCAGATAGCTCAGATCAGTTGAGTAGGTTTGCATGCAGATCTCAGATCAGTTGAGTAGGTTTGCATGCAGATAGCTCAGATCAGTTGAGTAGGTTTGCATGTAGATCTCAGATCAGTTGAGTAGGTTTGCATGCAGATCTCAGATCAGTTGAGTAGGTTTGCATGCAGATCTCAGATCAGTTGAGTAGGTTTGCATGCAGATAGCTCAGATCAGTTGAGTAGGTTTGCATGCAGATCTCAGATCAGTTGAGTAGGTTTGCATGCAGATAGCTCAGATCAGTTGAGTAGGTTTGCATGCAGATAGCTCAGATCAGTTGAGTAGGTTTGCATGCAGATCTCAGATCAATTGAGTAGGTTTGCATGCAGATCTCAGATCAGTTGAGTAGGTTTGCATGCAGATAGCTCAGATCAGTTGAGTAGGTTTGCATGCAGATAGCTCAGATCAGTTGAGTAGGTTTGCATGCAGATCTCAGATCAGTTGAGTAGGTTTGCATGCAGATAGCTCAGATCAGTTGAGTAGGTTTGCATGTAGATCTCAGATCAGTTGAGTAGGTTTGCATGCAGATCTCAGATCAGTTGAGTAGGTTTGCATGCAGATCTCAGATCAGTTGAGTAGGTTTGCATGCAGATAGCTCAGATCAGTTGAGTAGGTTTGCATGCAGATCTCAGATCAGTTGAGTAGGTTTGCATGCAGATAGCAGCAGATCTCAGATCGGTCATACAAAGGGAAGTGATATGCAAAAGTAAATATCGATAAAATGAGTAAGTGGCTTGGATAATGAAAGAGAGTTGAGTGAATGAAGTGAGCGACAGGACCGCTCGGGCAGAGATAGAGAGATTCGGAGAATTGAATTGACGCCCGTGCGGGCAGTGGAACTTGACTGCATGCGAGGAGTTCGGGGGCTCCAACTAACACGGATGATTTAGAAGGGGAGCCGAGCTGCAGCTGGGGAGGCTGGGGGCTCTTGGGACTTTTTTGGCGGGAATAGCTTATAAGAGCTTGTAGAAAGAATTTTCCCACCATCGAATGCAGCGAACACAGAAAGGGAGCGGCGGTCGTCCCGCATAGAAATCTAATTTTTATCCCCAAGGCTATCCTCTTCTAGCCTTCCATCCTTGCTTTGCCTATTTTTTCACCCTCAATCCTTATCCTGTGCCGGGGGGCTGGGTCCATGGACTCCTACATCTAGAACCTGGACCTAACTCTTATTTTAAAGCTTAAATGAAAGTCTTCGCGGTATTTGAGTATGAAAACAATGATTGAAATCAAGATTGATAGGGTCATAAATAAAAGTTGGTTGAATTGTTTTGTGCGTGTTCTGGTGTGAACTCCAGATTCTGGCTCTGGTGTAATCCATGACTTTATAAGACTCTTGCCTACTGAAGTGTCTTGTCTTGTCTCCACACAGAGTTTGTTATCTCCTCTACACACGCTGCGTGCACCTGCTAAAGCTCCAAGTTATCAGTTGTGTAGTGTGAGCTATGCTAGCTTGCAGGCTCTGTGATATCTGTTCAGTGTGTTGTGTGTCATTTACCAACGTCTTTTAACTGGTCTTTTCCCGGTTCTCCTATGTCAGTTTTTTTAGCGGCCCATTTGTACACGCAGGAACAGCACTCGTACACACGCTCACACGGGGTGTACATCGGTCCTTTGACTTTCTAATACTGTCAGGCATAGATATAGCCGCGCCCCGAATCAACACGATAGGGGTCGTGGTGTGAGATTTG
Source organism: Macrostomum lignano (assembly GCA_002269645.1). Taxonomy (NCBI): domain Eukaryota; kingdom Metazoa; phylum Platyhelminthes; family Macrostomidae; genus Macrostomum; species Macrostomum lignano. The sequence continues at coordinate 145,212 of NIVC01000255.1, forward strand.
GACTTGTTTACCCTTGTGAGCTCTTCTGCCATTCTGCCAATTGCTTTCGAAGGGAGAATGAGAGGGATGGAGAGAGTAAGAGGGAGAGAGTGAGAGGGAAAGAGAGTGAGGGGTAGAGAGAGTGAGAGGGTCGAGGGAGAGATTGTGAGAGGGTGAGATAGTGTGAGAGTGAGTGAGAGTGAGAGAGTGTGGGAGGGGTAGAGAGAGTGGGATGGAGAGAGAGAGAGAGAGTGAGAGTGAGAGTGAGAGGGACAGAGTGTGAGATGGAGAATGAGAGTGAGAGTGAGATGGAGAGAGATTTAGAGTGAGTGTCCTTCCCATCTCGCCCTGTGTCCTTTCCCAAGCTCACCCATCCGTTCCTCAAGCTTCTTTATCTTCATGTCCCTCCAGTACGGCCTCTGTCCCCAGCTGCCCCCCTCCCTCAGTCTGTCATCTGTGATTTTTTATATTCTTTAGCCGTTCTGTCTATATATTTTTATTACTTTCCTCAAATCCTGCCAGGTCTGGTGGCAGAGCGGACTAAACTGATTAAATTTTGCCTTTCTACTCGTATTCCATCTGTGCCATCGCCATTGTCAATTTCCCATTTGTAGATCTGTCCATTGTGCTCTCAATCTCCCACTCTGTCTCCGCTTCCTTCCCCCTCCTGTCCCGCTTTTTTGTTACTTGATTCTTGATTAAAATCGCATCATGGACTGTTATCCGGAGATCTGGATTAGAAAGCCATGGCCATTTAAACTCCAGGTCTCCAGTGCATCTTTTAACTGTCTATTTCATTATCAGCATTGCCCTGATTGAATTTCTGGTTTACAATAGTACTTTTAATTATAGTATAGTACCGTAATAAAAGCCTTATATACATAAAATTTGCATATGAATGAGTGAGGGGCGGTAGCGTGCTTGAACATTCAATCGAGTTTGATAACAATTATAATCATAATAGTGTAATATTAATAATTCTATATGAATGTGCATATCTGTAGTTGGTTGCTTCAATTGCATACAGGGGATTTGGTTACTCTAATAAACTTGAGGCTGGCTCAAGCCCCAACTCAACATCAGAGGGACTAATGTATGCATCGGCTAGAGGGTCAAGCCATTGATTAGATGTCAGGGCTTAACTTGAGCCTCTTTGCTTTGCAATTTCTTCTTTTTTTCCTATATACTTGCTGTATATGTGTTACATAATCTCAACCGATTCTGGATTAGGCTCCTGAATTCCTGGTCGCTTGCGTCCGCCTTTCAGTATGTTGAGGATGTTGGGGAGTTTTTTGTACCAGCTGAATCAGTATTGCTGTATTTGTATTTTTATGTATTTCTTTCTCTATATGTAGCATTTTTGGATTGGATATTTTTGTATATCTGTATAGCTGAGAGAGTAGTAATATGAGAGATTAGATTAGATCTGAGAGATGGGATCTGAGAGATGTGATGTGGAGTTGTAATATGAGAGATTGAATCTCAGAGATGGGATCTGAGAGATGGGATCTGAAAGATGGGATCTGAGAGATGGGATCTGAGAGATGGGATCTGAGAGATGGGATCTGAGAGATGGGATCTGAGAGATGGGATCTGAGAGATGTGATGTGGAGTTGTGATATGAGAGCTGGGATCTGAGAGATGGGATCTGAGAGATGAGATCTGAGAGATGGGATGTGGAGTTGTAATATGAGAGATTGGATCTGAGAGATGGGATCTGAAAGATGGGATCTGAAAGATGAGATCTGAGAGATGGGATCTGAGAGATGTAATGTGGAGTTGTAATATGAGAGATTGGATCTGAGAGATGGGATCTGAAAGATGGGATCTGAAAGATGAGATCTGAGAGATGGGATCTGATAGATGGGATCTGAGAGATGTGATGTGGAGTTGTAATATGAGAGATTGAATCTCAGAGATTGAATCTCAGAGATGGGATCTGAGAGATGGGATCTGAAAGATGGGATCTCAGAGATGGGATCTGAGAGATGGGATCTGAAAGATGGGATCTGAGAGATGGGATCTGAGAGATGGGATCTGAGAGATGGGATCTGAGAGATGGGATCTGAGAGATGAGATCTGAGAGATGGGATCTGAGAGATGGGATCTGGGAGATGGGATCTAGGAGATGGGATCTGAGAGATGGGATCTGGGAGATGGGATCTAGGAGATGGGATCTGAGAGATGGGATCTGAGAGATGGGATCTAGGAGATGGGATTAGAGAGATGGTGAAGCTATATAGAAGTAATATATAGAAGTAGATGCCACAGTTCAACAATCATAACCGCTAATGCACCACCAACACCAACAACACACAGGACATCGATAGCCTGATGAACGAGGGCAACAAGTCTCGCACTGTGGCCGCCACCAACATGAACAACGAGAGCAGTAGATCTCACGCTGTGTTCAACATCACCCTGACACAGACCGTCAGCGACTGTCAGCTGGATGTACAAGGCGAGAAAGTCAGCAAGTTGAGTCTGGTCGACCTCGCTGGCAGCGAGAGAGCCGTGAAAACCGGAGCAGTCGGCGACCGACTTCGCGAAGGTTCAAACATCAACAAGTCGCTGACAACCCTCGGCTTAGTGATCTCAGCTCTGGCTGATAACTCCAAGACTAAGAAATTTGTACCTTACAGAGACTCAGTGCTCACCTGGTTGCTCAAAGACAATCTGGGGGGTAATTCTCGCACCTTGATGGTTGCCACGCTGAGTCCGGCTGGCGATAACTATGAGGAGACTCTGTCAACTCTGCGCTATGCCGATCGAGCTAAACGAATCGTCAACCACGCTGTTGTGAATGAAGATCCCAATGCTAGAATTATTCGAGAGCTTAGAGAGGAAGTTGAAACCTTGAAAGCTCAACTGGAAAGTGCTCAAGCTGTTGCTGCTCCGCAGCTGACTGAGAAACTGCAGGAGAGCGAGAAACTGATGAAGGAGATGTCCAAGACTTGGGAGGAGAAACTGCTGGAGACTGAAAGACGGCACAAGGAGAGACACGAAGCCCTAGAGAAGATGGGCGTCTCAGTGCAGGCCAGCGGGATCAGGGTGGACTCGAGCTCGTGCTATCTGGTCAACCTCAATGCCGATCCCAGCCTCAATGAGCTGCTTGTGTACTATTTGAAGGTGAGACTAGGGTGAGACTAGGCTGAGACTAGAGCAAGACTAGGGTGAGACTAGAATGCGACTATCGTGCGACTAGGGTGAGACTAGAGTGAGACTAGAATGAGACTAGGGTGAGACTAGAATGCGACTATCGTGCGACTAGGGTGAGACTAGAGTGAGACTAGAATGAGACTAGGGTGAGACTAGAATGCGACTATCGTGCGACTAGGGCGAGACTAAGGTGAGACTAAGGGGAGACTAAGGTGAGACTAGGGTGAGACTAGGGTGAGACTAAGGGGAGACTAGGGTGAGACTAAGGGGAGACTAGGGTGAGACTAGAGTGAGACTAGGGCAAAACGAGGGTGAGACTAGAGTGAGACTTGAGTAAGACTAGGGTGAGACTAGATTGAGAATAGAGTGAGACTAGAGGGAGATCACAGACACAGTGAACCTATAAGCATGTCATGTCAGCAGGCTCCATAAACAGAAAATAAAATGCTGACTCACACATTTCACTCCCTGTGCACTCAATATGCTCACATATCAGTAAGTAAAATTTATTATCAGATTTGCTATCAAAAAACCAGACTTTAGGAACACCTGCCCTAATCGAGGTACACTTAATTAATTAGTCTTATTAGCTAATGTAATCTGCAATATACTGAAAAGTAATAGGGGGTTAGGCAATCTCAACATGTTAATTAAATGCACTGCAATCCTTACTTGATTAATAATAAGAATTCTGATATAAATAGTGTTAAATAAAATTCAGAATTTGCGCATGTGACATTTTTGAGCCGAAGAGCACTAGAGCTGGGTGTTTCTAATTTGCATAGATTGCAGACTTTTGCAGTGTCAAGTCAATAACATTTTGCTTGCCCATATTCTCTGATCTATTTTGCAAGGAGCGAACCTGCATTGGTTGCGCCGAGAATCAGGATATTCAACTCAATGGTCTTGGCATAAAGCCGCAGCACTGCGTTATCACAGTCAGCAATGAGGACGATGTATTGATTGCGCCACAGCCCCATGCCAGGTGAGACAAGATCTGGTGGAGTCCCCGATAGATATCTGCTTTGTGATCTAGTGAGATTGGATTCCTCGATAGATATCCTACTGTGTGATCTAGTGAGATTGGATTCCTCGATAGATATCCTACTGTGTGATCTAGTGAGATTAGATTCCCCGATAGATATCCTACTGTGTGATCTAGTGAGATTGGATTCCTCGATAGATATGATACTGTGTGATCTAGTGAGATTGGATTCCCCGATAGATATCCTACTGTGTGATCTAGTGAGATTGGATTCCCCAAAAGATATCCTACTGTGTGATCTAGTGAGATTGGATTCCCCGATAGATATCCTACTGTGTGATCTAGTGAGATTGGATTCCCCGATAGATATCCTACTGTGTGATCTAGTGAGATTGGATTCCCCGATAGATATCCTACTGTGTGATCTAGTGAGATTGGATTCCCCGATAGATATCCTACTGTGTGATCTAGTGAGATTGGATTCCCCGATAGATATCTGCTGTGTGATCTAGTGAGATTGGATTCCCCGATAGATATCCTACTGTGTGATCTAGTGAGATTGGATTCCCCGATAGATATCCTACTGTGTGATCTAGTGAGATTGGATTCCCCGATAGATATTTTAATGTGTGATCTAGTGAGATTGGATTCCCCGATAGATATCTGCTGTGTGATCTAGCGGAATCCCCGATAGATATCTGCTGTGTGATCTATTGAGATTGGATTCCCCGAAAGATATCAATTATCTAAATCTAGAGATTAATTTCTCCAATAGATACTGAGATACTGAGATTCCCGCCCTCCCTCACGCCAGAACCCTGCTGAACGGTTGCGAGATCACATCACCAACGAAGGCAAAACACGGTGACAGGATACTGTGGGGCAATCACCACTATTTTCGTGTTAATCATCCAAAGATGGCCGCGTCAGCTTCTCGTGAGTTGCTTTAATAAACATAAACAATTTTACAATAAATAATGAAATCAACTGGAAACTTGAATTGAATTATTAATTTGTCAGACGAGACGTCAAATTTTGATTACGCCGACGCGCAAGCCGAAGTCGCCCTGAATGGCACCTCGTCTGAGTCTCTGCGGCTGGCTATGGAAGCTTTGGAACGGCGCTACGAGTCTGATAAAGAGGGTGAGGCGGTGTTTGCGGATATCAGGGAGGGTTTGACTGTCTACTGGATGGTCAGGGAGGGTGTAGGAGTGGAATGGAGGGTCAGAGAGGGTGTAGGAGTGGAATGGAGGGTCAGAGAGGGTGTAGGAGTGGAATGGAGGGTCAGAGAGGGTGTAGGAGTGGAATGGAGGGTCAGAGAGGGTGTGGGAGTGGAATGGAGAGTCAGAGAGGGTGTAGAAGTTGAATGGAGGATCAGGGAGGGTGTGGGAGTGGAATGGAGGGTCAGAGAGGGTGTGGGAGTGGAATGGAGGGTCAGAGAGGGTGTAGGAGTGGAATGGAGGGTCAGAGAGGGTGTAGGAGTGGAATGGAGGGTCAGAGAGGGTGTAGGAGTGGAATGGAGGGTCAGAGAGGGTGTAGGAGTGGAATGGAGGGTCAGAGAGGGTGTAGGAGTGGAATGGAGGGTCAGAGAGGGTGTAGGAGTTGAATGAAGAAGGAGTCAATACATTCATTTATAGACTGCTAACTCAGAAAATGCCTTCTGTTTACAAGAGTTAAGTATATATAGTTTCCGTATTGTCATGTCATAAATTAATAAGAACATTCTATCTTAATTCTATTCTCTTTTTTGAATTAAAACTGCAGTTCTTCCTCTTTGCCGTCTCTGCCTAATCTGGCCTGTGCGATCAGGATTTCTCTTTGCACTGGGCATCAGTTCACGCCTCGTCTGTCTCGCTCAGACTCCCGCTCCATCAGCTCGCCATCCTCGCTCCCCAACAAATTCTTCTTTTTTTCGTTTTTTCGTCTAGAGAGAAAGAGAGAGAGAGAGAAAGCGAAAGCTGGGATAGAAAGGGGATGTGAGAGGCGGAGATGAGGGGAAAAGTAGGGAATAAAGTTTGAAACTGGCCACGAGCCAGACCTGGTCATTCCCAAATCTCCCATGGGAGATCCCCGGCCTCTCCTTCATCCGCTATTCCTGCGACATTCCTTCATTCTCCGGCTCTGTGGCTCTGCTTTTGCTGCTGCTTGCTGCTTTTTGACGCTTGTTTTGTTCTTCACTAAATTTGTTGTCTCTAGATCTGTCTGAATCTGTAGATCTGTCTGTAGATCTGCCTGTAGATCTGCCTGTAGATCTGTCTGCATATCTGTATGAAGATCTGTTTGTAGATACATCTGTTCATAAATTTGTTTATAGATGTCTATGGATCTGTCTGTAGATCTGTCTGTAGATCTGTCTGTAGATCTGTCTGTAGATCTGTCTGTAGATCTGTCTGTAGATCTGTCTGTAGATCTATCTGTAAATTTAACTGTAGATCTCTGTATATTTGTCTGTAGATCTCTCTGTAGATCTGTCTGTAGATCTTTCTGTAGATCTGTCTGAAGATTTGTTTGCAGATCTTTCTGTAAATTCCTATACTTATCTATGAATGTGTCCGTATTTCCCTATAAAATTTCTATTCATTATTTGTTGAAAATGAAGAATAATAATTGTAATCATATAAAGTTTTGATGCCTTATCTTTAATAAAATAAGTTAAAAGAATCCGGTGCGTCTGTGTCTGGTACTCCTGTGCTTGGTACGATACTACTAAGACACTCAGACAGCGAGCAAGACATCTTTTCATGAAGTTTCATGGAGAACTAGTATGCTGTTTGTGTGTTGTGTGTGTCAGCCGTCAGCTCGAGCAATGGGGAGGCTGCCGAGGCAGGGATGAGAAGGCCGCTCTGTGTCCAGGGGATTTGTCTGTCCGCTTCCTTCCCTTCCCCTCATCCTCCACCCCCAGCTTCTCCTGCGAGTGCCGCGGCTAATTATCCTGTCTGAGAGCGCGCATCCCCGTCTCTGTTCATCTCTCTTCCTCTCCTTAACTCTATTTCTTCCTGCTGCTGGCCCTTGCTTTTTTCCGCGTTTCTTTCTGCTCTCTAAACTGTTATTCGGTTTGCACTTCAAATCCTTCGCTTGTGTCTTATAAGCTCTGATGCGTCTTTCTCTCATCTTCATTAAAGTACTTTTCAAGGCATATCGGTAGGGAGGTAATTAAGCTACGTGTGTATAGTACTCTGTTCTCTAATAGTTTTCGATACATATCGGTAGGGAGCTAATTAAGCTACGTTTATACTACTGTATCCTCTAATGGTTTTTGATACATATCGGTAGACAGCTGATTAGACTACGTGCGTATAGTACTTTATTCTCTAATAGTTTTCGATACATATCGGTAGTTAGCTAAGCTACGTGTGTATAGTACTGTATTCTCTAATAGTTTTCGATACATATCGGTAGACAGCTGATTAGACTACGTGTGTATAGTACTGTATTCTCTAATAGTTTTCGATAAACATCGGTAGGGAGCTAAGCTACGTGTGTATAGTACTGTATTCTCTAATAGTTTTGGATACATATCGGTAGGGAGCTAATTAAGCTACATGTGTATAGTACTGTATTCTCAATTATTTTTCGATACATATCGGTAGGGAGCTAATTAAGCTACGTGTGTATATTACTATATTCCTTAATAGTTTTCGATACATGTCGGTAGGGAGCTAAGCTACGTGTATAATACTGTATTCCCTAATAGTTTTCGATACATATCGCTGATCCAATAAGCCACACGTTTTCCAAAATTCTGCAATTAAGTCAGCCCAAAAGCCTCAATCTTTGTTAAATAAATATCTTCGAAATTCGGTTTTAAGCAGACTTTGGCTCAGCCTGTCTGAATAATTCACTCTAATGCCCCCCCCCAGCGGGATTATTGATCAGAGTCCACACCGAAACTGCTTTTCCCCAAAGCTCGGATTGTAAATCATCTGCTTTCTATAAATACTTTTCTCTCTCTCTCTCCGCCTCATAATTTATGAATTGGTCCTTTGCCTCTCCTTACTCGCCTGTTTTGGCTTATAACGAATACTCGTCTCTGTTCGACTGTTGTGGGATTAACAGATTAGCGTGGATGGCTTAACTTGCATGCCATCCTAGACGGTCTCATAACTACTCATACACACATGGCTCACGCACGATGTACATTGGCTTAGCATATGTGGTGCGACTGTCTCATAGTATGAAATGTACTTTTCACTTTTAATTACACCAGTTTCTGTCTGAAATCTGTGCTGCATGTTGACTGGAGTCATTCTGTAGTACATTCTGACCGGATTTGCTAAGTCATTCGTATCGGGTAGCGTAAACAGATTACCGATAATAAATCTCCTTTTATTTTGGCTTGCATTCGATCGGCTCCTGAGTGGGAAACTTAGGAAACTGTACTTTCTAGCTCTGCATATACTGTTCTTGTCTGTCTGTTTGTCTGTCTATCTATCTGTCTGTCTGTGTGTGTGTCTGTCTGTCTGTCTGTCTGTCTATCTGTCTGTCTGTGTGTCTGTCTGTCTGTGTGTCTGTCTGTCTGTCTGTCTGTCTGTCTGTCTGTCTGTGTGTCTGTCTGACTGTCTGTCTGTTTGTCTCTGTCTGTCTGTCTGTCTGTCTGTCTGTGTGTCTGTCTGTCTGTCTGTGTGTCTGTCTGTCTGTGTGTGTGTCTGTCTGTCTGTCTGTCTGTCTATCTGTCTGTCTGTGTGTCTGTCTGTCTGTGTGTCTGTCTGTCTGTCTGTCTGTCTGTCTGTCTGTCTGTGTGTCTGTCTGACTGTCTGTCTGTTTGTCTCTGTCTGTCTGTCTGTCTGTCTGTCTGTGTGTCTGTCTGTCTGTCTGTGTGTCTGTCTGTCTGTGTGTGTGTCTGTCTGTCTGTCTGTCTGTCTGTCTGTGTGTCTGTCTGTCTGTCTGTCTGTCTGTCTGTCTGTCTGTCTGTCTGTCTGTCTGTCTGTGTCTGTCTGTCTGTCTGCCTGTCTGTCTGTCTGTCTGTCTGTCTGTCTGTCTGTCTGTCTGTCTGTCTGTATATCTCGCAACAGTATTTTTAGAACTCCCATACCCTCCGCGCTCAGAGTCGCAGCCCTCATCTCTGTCCCCCCAGCCCAGTGGTTCAGCGCCCCGAAGTGCCGCAAAACTACCAACCAACCAACCAGCCAAAACCCCGCTGTCCCTAATCCCGTCTCTTCTACCCTGTCGCGCCTTCATTTCAGTGAGCTGTTCGTTCTCTCAGAGCTCTTGAAGGAGCCGAGAGGAGGGGAGTCCTTGTCTCAAATCGGTCGCTGTCCCAGCCTCTCTTGTCTCCTCAGTCATGCATAACACAGACTGCATGCTTTCACTGTCAGAAATCTGCTCCTCTCTCAGACCCGAGCCGCTCTCAGATCGCTGAGATGGGCGATTTCGCTTCTGCACTCTGCCTCTCTCTCTCTCTTTCTGGCTTTTGTCGGTGTTGTAAAACGCCTCGTTGAAGATAAATAGGATCGATGAACTGAGAGAGACAGAGAGAGAGAGAGAGAGAGAGAGAGAGAGAAGAGAGAGAGAGAGAGAGAGAGAGAGAGAGAGAGAGAGAGAAGGACAGGGGAAAGTTGATGAGTGCTGAATTGCTAAACATTTTGATGTGTCTGTCTGTCTGTCTGTATGTTAATTGCTTGCAGATATTTCCAACATAAATTGGCCCATTTCTGCTTTTGAATTTCTCCTATTTTTGTTGTACCGCATTTTTATAGTCTGTTTTAGGAGCTTGTTAGTCACTATATGTGTCTAAAAGCTACTATTCGCGTCTGTAAGCCTGTATTAGTGTCTGTAAGCCTGTATTAGTGTCTGTAAGCCTGTATTAGTGTCTGTAAGCCTGTATTAGTGTCTGTAGGCCTGTATTAGTGTCTAAGCCTGTATTAGTGTCTGTAAGCCTGTATTAGTGTCTAAGCCTGTATTAGTGTCTGTAAGCCTGTATTAGTGTCTGTAAGCCTGTATTAGTGTCTGTAAGCCTGTATTAGTGTCTGTAGGCCTGTATTAGTGTCTAAGCCTGTATTAGTGTCTGTAAGCCTGTATTAGTGTCTAAGCCTGTATTAGTGTCTGTAAGCCTGTATTAGTGTCTGTAAGCCTGTATTAGTGTCTGTAAGCCTGTATTAGTGTCTGTAGGCCTGTGTTAGTGTCTAAGCCTGTATTAGTGTCTGTAAGCCTGTATTAGTGTCTAAGCCTGTATTAGTGTCTGTAAGCCTGTATTAGTGTCTGTAAGCCTGTATTAGTGTCTGTAAGCCTGTATTAGTGTCTGTAAGCCTGTATTAGTGTCTGTAAGCCTGTATTAGTGTCTGTAAGCCTGTATTAGTGTCTGTAAGCCTGTATTAGTGTCTGTAAGCCTGTATTAGTGTCTTTAAGCTTGTATTAGTGTCTATAAGTCTGTATTCGTGTCTCTAAGCCTGTATTAGTGTCTGTAAGCCTGTATTAGTGTCTGTAAGGCTATATTAGTGTCTGTAAGCCTGTATCAGCGTCTGTAGGCCAGTATTAGTGTCTTTAAGCTTGTATTAGTGTCTGTAAGCCTGTATCAGCGTCTGTAAGCCAGTATTAGTGTCTGTAAGCCTGTATTAGTGTCTGTAAGCCTGTATTAGCGTCTGTAAGCCTGTATTAGTGTCTGTAAGCCTGTATTCGTGTCTTTAAGCCTGTATCAGCGTCTGTAAGCCAGTATTAGTGTCTGTAAGCCTGTATTAGTGTCTGTAAACCTGTAAACTCTGTAAGTCAGCATTATGCAGCCCTATATTCATATACCATACCGAATGCATATCACTGCGCTCACCCTGCAGTCCCAGTTGCAGCTGATAAGCTAAAAGTACAAAAACCCATCTCCCCTCCCCAATCCTCTCGCAGAGGCCCTGGCTCGCCAGAAGCAGATGTACGAAGGCCTGTTGAAAAACTTCAGCAATATTTTATCGCCAGCCACGCCAAGCTACTGCCCGCCTATGATGCTGATGTCTCACGATGGCGCTAGCAGCAGTTTCAGTTTAAACAGCAGCGGTGCCGGTGGCTGTGAGCAGGGCAGCTCAGACGGTCCGGAAGGGCAGCAGCTCAAGGCGCAGCAGTTGAACCTCAGCCGGCTGAAGGAGCAGCTGGCCCGAGCGAACGCTCTGGTGCGCGAGGCGAACTTCCTGTCAGCCGAGCTGGGCGCCGGCGTGGAGTACAGCGTCACCCTGCAGATCCCGGCGCACAACTTGATCCGGCGTCACATCGCCACGGAGCCGGCCATTCAGCTGACTGCAGCTGGCAGTGATGAAGATGCGGACAGTCCGGGAGCTGTGCTGGCCACCTGGAGTCTGGACAAGTTTGAGAATCGCCTGGTTGACATGCGCGAATCTTACCACGAATTCACTGCCGGCTCCACTGATTCTGTGTCGGCGTTCCGCGACCATCACGAGCAGCACGACCTGATCGGGGTGGCGCACGCCTTTCTGTCGCCCCTGTTTTACGACGCTCCGCTGGACTACAATGTGCCGGTGATCAACACCCAGGGCGAGATTGCCGGCAAACTGCACGTCAGGCTGGCGAAATTCTCTGGCAGATTCGAACCCGGGCAGCAGGTCACGCTGAAGGTGTGCATTCGCAGCGCCAAGGCTCTGCCGAAAGAGCTGTCGCACTTTGTGTACGTGCAGTACCAGCTGTGGGGCATGTCGGCTCCGCAGGTGGTGCCGCCCGTCACTGCCGACTGCGGCGACCCGCCGCCTGACCTCATCGCCTTCGACCACGAGGCCCAGTTCGACATCTTTGTTAATGACGAGTTCCTAGAGTTTGCTGCGGATGGCTCCTTGGCTGTGCAGGTTGGACTGCTGCCTGTGTGTCTGTCTGTCTGTCTGTCTGTCTGTCTGTCTTTGTGTCTGTCTGTCTGTCTGTCTGTCTGTCTGTCTGTCTGTCTTTGTGTCTGTCTGTCTGTCTGTCTGTCTGTCTGTGTGTCTGTCTGTGTGTCTGTCTGTCTGTCTGTCTGTGTGTCTGTCTGTCTGTCTGTCTGTGTGTCTGTCTGTCTGTCTGTCTGTCTGTCTGTCTGTGTGTCTGTCTGTCTGTCTGTCTCTGTCTGTCTGTGTGTCTGTCTGTCTGTCTGTCTGTGTCTGTCTGTCTGTCTGTCTGTCTGACTGTCTGTCTGTCTGTCTGTTTCTGTTTGTGTGTCTGTCTGTCTGTCCCATGCACAGCAGTCCCAATGCCCCCCCCCCCAGGTGTACGGCAACCGCAGCAACGGCGCGGAGGTCCGGGGCGAGCGCATCGGGGACAACTGGTCCGAGTACTGCCGCCGCCTGGAGATGTGGCTGTGCATCCAGGAGCTGAGCGAGAACGGGCAGTACCTGCCTGTGGAGATCCAGCACCCCACGCAGAGGGACCGGCAGGGCAGGGAGAAGGACGTCATCCCCACTGGTCAGTGGCGCTTGCTTGCGGAAATTCCGCATAGAGAAATTCTGCGTTGAGAAATCGCCTTTGGGATTATCCGGAAAATTTTTCTGTTTAATGCCTCGAAAATCTCCTCAGAGAAAATCTCACCTGAGAAAATCTCACCTGAGAAAATCTCACCTGAGAAAATCTCACCTGAGAAAATCTCACCTGAGAAAATCTCACCTGAGAAAATCTCACCTGAGAAAATCTCACCTGAGAAAATCTCACCTGAGAAAATCTCACCTGAGAAAATCTCACCTGAGAAAGTCTCACCTGAGAAAGTCTCACCTGAGAAAGTCTCACCTGAAAAAATCTCACCTAAATAATCGTCCCTGAGAGAATCCGACCTGAGAAAATCGCCCCTGAGAAAATCTCACCTGAGAAAATCTCACCGGAGAAAATCTCACCTGAGAAAATCTCACCTAGGAAAGTCGCCCTTGAGTAAATCGCCCCAGAGAAAATCGCCTCTGAAAAAATCTCCTCAGAGAACATCGCCCCTGAGAAAATCTCACCTGAAAAAATCGCCCGTGAGAAAATCTCTCCTTAAAAAATCGCCCGAGAAAATCTCTCCTAAGAAAATCGCCCCTGAGATTATCTCATCTGAGAAAGTCACCCTGAGAAAATCTAATCAGAAAAATCGCCCCTAAGAAAATCTCCCCTAAGAATGAAAATCCCAAAATCGGGCACTGAGAACATGAAACGCCGGAGCCCGAAAGAATGCTGACATCACATCAGATATGCTGCCAAGCGGGCAGGGCATGCAATTCTCAGATCGGCTTTGTGACAGAGGAATCAGCGAACTCGCTTATCTGCGGGTTGAAAGGTTATTTTGAGCTGCCTTTATTTGGGCAAACAGGTTGGTCTTGTGGTGACTCTCTTATCTCTGTGTCTGTACATTTGATTGCACTGCACTGTGCTGTGTCACCTGTGTCTCTTTGGCAAGTTTGATCACCTGATCTCACTGAGTTTATGAGCAACCCGCTCTCATGCTCACTGTGCTCAATGCCACCATTTTATGCGCTTTTTACATGTAGTTAGTTCCTGTGTTTCATGCGGTGCAGAGACCTCCCAGCTGTCTCCTCTCATCTCTCCGCTGTCTCCTCTCACCTCTCAGCTGTCTCCTCTCACCTCTCCGCTGTCTCCTCTCACCTCTCCGCTGTCTCCTCTCACCTCTCACCTCTCTGCTGTCTCCTCTTACATCTCCGCTGTCTCCTCTCACCTCTCTGCTGTCTCCTCTCACCTCTCCGCTGTCTCCTCTCACCTCTCTGCTGTCTCCTCTCACCCCTCCGCTGTCTCCTCTCACCTCTCCGCTGTCTCCTCTCACCTCTCCGCTGTCTCCTCTCACCTCTCCGCTGTCTCCTCTCACCTCTCCGCTGTCTCCTCTCACCTCTCCGCTGTCTCCTCTCACCTCTCCGCTGTCTCCTCTCACCTCTCACCTCTCTGCTGTCTCCTCTTACATCTCCGCTGTCTCCTCTCACCTCTCTGCTGTCTCCTCTCACCTCTCACCTCTCTGCTGTCTCCTCTTACATCTCCGCTGTCTCCTCTCACCTCTCTGCTGTCTCCTCTCACCTCTCCGCTGTCTCCTCTCACCTCTCTGCTGTCTCCTCTCACCCCTCCGCTGTCTCCTCTCACCTCTCCGCTGTCTCCTCTCACCTCTCCGCTGTCTCCTCTCACCTCTCCGCTGTCTCCTCTCACCTCTCCGCTGTCTCCTCTCACCTCTCCGCTGTCTCCTCTCACCTCTCCGCTGTCTCCTCTCACCTCTCCGCTGTCTCCTCTCACCTCTCACCTCTCTGCTGTCTCCTCTTACATCTCCGCTGTCTCCTCTCACCTCTCTGCTGTCTCCTCTCACCTCTCCGCTGTCTCCTCTCACCTCTCACCTCTCTGCTGTCTCCTCTCACCTCTCTGCTGTCTCCTCTCACCTCTCCGCTGTCTCCTCTCACCTCTCCGCTGTCTCCTCTCACCTCTCCGCTGTCTCCTCTCACCTCTCCGCTGTCTCCTCTCACCCCTCCGCTGTCTCCTCTCACCTCTCCGCTGTCTCCTCTCACCTCTCCGCTGTCTCCTCTCACCTCTCCGCTGTCTCCTTTCACCTCTCTGCTGTCTCCTCTCACCTCTCTGCTGTCTTCTCTTACCTCTCTGCTGTCTCCTCTCACCTCTCCGCTGTCTCCTCTCACCTCTCCGCTGTCTCCTCTCACCTCTCACCTCTCTGCTGTCTCCTCTCACCTCTCTGCTGTCTCCTCTCACATCTCCGCTGTCTCCTCTCACCTCTCTGCTGTCTCCTCTCACCTCTCGGCTGTCTCCTCTCACCTCTCCGCTGTCTCCTCTCACCTCTCCGCTGTCTCCTCTCACCTCTCAGCTGTCTCCTCTCACCTCTCAGCTGCCTCCTCTCCCCTCTCAGCTGTCTCCTCTCCCCTCTCAGCTGTCTCCTCTCCCCTCTCAGCTGTCTGCTCTCCCCTCTCAGCTGTCTGCTCTCCCCTCTCAGCTGTCTCCTCTCCCCTCTCAGCTGTCTGCTCTCCCCTCTCAGCTGTCTGCTCTCACCTCTCAGCTGTCTCCTCTCCCCTCTCAGCTGTCTGCTCTCCCCTCTCAGCTGTCTGCTCTCCCCTCTCAGCTGTCTCCTCTCCCCTCTCAGCTGTCTGCTCTCCCCTCTCAGCTGTCTCCTCTCACCTCTCAGCTGTCTGCTCTCCCCTCTCAGCTGTCTGCTCTCACTTCTCACAATAAAATTTATCTGAGTTTAAATTTAGGATATTTCTATCAAGCGAGTGCCAAGGTGACACCTGGGGTCTGTTAATTAGCTGAGCCACCCTGCTTGGCTCATGGCAGCTGTAGAGGCACTTGTCAGAAGCTTAGCTTCTGGCTGATGGGCGGAAAAACAGGCACTGATAGACAGACCCATCAGGCAGGTCTCATCACACAGACCCCATCACACAGACCCCATCACACAGACCCCATCACCCAGACCCCATCCCACAGACCCCATCACACAGACCCCATCACCCAGACCCCATCAGCCAGACCCCATCAGACAAACCGCATCAGACAGGTCCCATTAGACAGACCCCATCAGCCACCCCATCACGCCGCCGCCCTTCAAACGTACCCCATCGCGCCCTTCAAACGTACCCCATCGCGCCCTTCAAACGTACCCCATCGCGCCCTTCAAACGTACCCCATCGCGCCCATCAAACGTACCCCATCGCGCCCTTCAAACGTACCCCAGGCGGAGTGTACCGCCTCAAGCACGGCCAGTCCCGCCGGCTGCTTATCCGAGTTCGTCCCGTCAGCGGTCCGGAGTCGGGCAGCCTGCCGGTGATCTGCGAGCGCATCACGGACGTGTCGGTGGGCTGCATTGTGCGCCGGGACCGCAGCATGCAGAGAGGCCTCGACAGCTACCAGGAAGAGGACCTGACCCGCCTCAGGGACAAATGGAGAGAGGCCGTCTCCAGGCGTCAGGGACATCTGCAGTCTCAGTTGAGCCTCATCACCTCCAAGCCGGTGAAGACCGCGGCAGATGAGGCCAGGGAGCGGTCGCTGATGGAGCAGTGGAGCCGAATGACGGTGGAGAAGGAGGCTGTGCTGGTGCCCAGGCCGCACTCCTGTGTGCCCGGAGCTCCAGCTGACTGGGACCCCCCGCTGGGCATGGAGGAGCACATCCCGGTGCTGTTCTTGGATCTGCAGCCTGACCATCACCAGCGGCTTGAGCTGCCGCCAGCAGGTGTGAACTCGCAGCTGCCCAAAGAGCACAACAGCGAGTTTGTGCAAGTCCCCATCATGCGGAGTCTGGACAAAGACTGCTGCGTCATCTGCCAGTGGGACGCTTCACTGCACGACTCGATCTATTTGAATCGGATCACGGGAAATAACGAGCTCATCTACCTGATTGTGCGGGCCAGGGTTCGAATCTCGCACCCGGCTCCAATGGATATTGTGCTGAGGAAGCGGGCGTGCGTTTCGGTGTACAAGTCAAAGGGCATCAGAAGTGCCCTGTTTGGCTACATGAGAGCCTATGTGAGTCCGGCCTCTGCCGATCCGATCCGCGTGAGTCGATGTTGTCACCTCCCGTCTGCACCTCTATGCTTGCTTTTGCACTGCTGCTTTTTGCTGCTTTTAGTGGCATTGTTGTGGGGTTGCTGGATTCACCTGTACGGGAATTGAAGACTGACAGGCAGATTATACAGACTGACAGGCAGATTATACAGACTGACAGACAGATTTTACAGACTTACAGACAGATTCTACAGACTGACAGGCAGATTACACAGACTGACAGGTGATTTTACAGACTGACAGGCGGATTATACAGACTGACAGACAGATTCTACAGACTGACAGGCAGATTATAAAGACTGACAGACAGATTCTACAGACTGACAGGTGATTATACAGACTGACAGGTGATTTTACAGACTGACAGGCAGATTATACAGACTGACAGATAGATTTTACAGACTGACAGACAGATTCTACAGACTGACAGGCAGGTTATAAAGACTGACAGACAGATTCTACAGACTGACAGGCAGATTATACAGACTGACAGGTTATTTTACAGACTGACAGGTGATTTTACAGACTGACAGGCAGATTTACGGACTGACAGGTAGATTATACAGGCTGACAGGCAGATAGATAGATTGTACAGACTGACAGCCAGATTTTACAGACTGACAGGCAGATAATACAGACTGACAGGCAGATTATACAGACTGACAGGCAGATTATAAAGACTGACAGACAGATTCTACAGACTGACAGGTGATTATACAGACTGACAGGTGATTTTACAGACTGACAGGCAGATTATACAGACTGACAGATAGATTTTACAGACTGACAGACAGATTCTACAGACTGACAGGCAGGTTATAAAGACTGACAGACAGATTCTACAGACTGACAGGCAGATTATACAGACTGACAGGTTATTTTACAGACTGACAGGTGATTTTACAGACTGACAGGCAGATTTACGGACTGACAGGTAGATTATACAGGCTGACAGGCAGATAGATAGATTGTACAGACTGGCAGCCAGATTTTACAGACTGACAGGCAGATAATACAGACTGACAGGCAGATTATACAGACTGACAGGCAGATTATACAGACTGACAGGTTATTTTACAGACTGACAGGTGATTTTACAGACTGACAGGCAAATTTACGGACTTACAGGTAGATTATACAGGCTGACAGGCAGATAGATAGATTGTACAGACTTACAGCCAGATTTTACAGACTGACAGGCAGATAATACAGACTAACAGGCAAATTTTACAGACTGACAGGCAAATTTTACAGACTGACAGCCAGATTATACAGACTGACAGGCAGATTATACAGACTGACAGGCAGATTATACAGACTGACAGGCTGATTATACAGACTGACAGGCAGATTATACAGACTGACAGGCTGATTATACAGGCTGACAGGCTATTTTACAGACTGACAGGCAGATAGATAGATTGTACAGACTGACAGCCAGATTATACAGACTGACAGGCAGATTACACAGACTAACAGGCAGATTATACAGACTGACAGGCAGATTACACAGACTGACAGGCAGATTACACAGACTGACAGGCAGATTATACAGACTTACAGGCAAATTTTACAGACTGACAGCCAGATTATACAGACTGACAGGCAGATTACACAGACTGACAGGCAGATTATACAGACTTACAGGCAAATTTTACAGACTGACAGCCAGATTATACAGACTGACAGGCAGAATATACAGACTAACAGGCAGATTTTACAGACTGACAGGCAGATTACACAGACTGACAGGCAGATTATACAGACTGACAGGCAGATTATACAGACTAACAGGCAGATTTTACAGACTGACAGTTAGAATATACAGACTTACAGGTGCTGTGCTGACCACTTGGTGTAAAACAGGCTGACAGGTAAGGCATACAGACTGACAGGTGAGTGTGAAACAGACTAACTCCAATTCTAAGAAAGACAGGATGCAGATTAAAGAATCATCAAAAGTTTGTTCAGTGCGTCTTTTTGAAAATTGATTTAAAACGGGAGATTTCAATCAATAATGTGCTGCCCAGACTCGATAAGTTTGGTTGGGAAGATGAAGCCATTTTATATTCTCGTCACTGACGAGGCATTCAGTTCACTTTTTTAAACTCATTATATCCAATTTAAACCCTAATAACCCTTGTACTTCTTGAAATCTAGTTTAGATAGTAATTTTTCTGTTTTGCATTTTGCACGCCTTCATTAGCCTACTTTTAGCGGCAGTTTTAGTAAATTGCTGCTATTTTTCTTGCATGAACCTGTCATTGTTTAGCTGAAGTGAGTCTCTTACCTTAGTTGTTGTGTTGATGTTGTCAACTTTATTTTTGTGTCTTTTAAAGTGCATGAAGTTCTTTGCTTGAAGGGATTTGAAGACTGACTGTGCTGGGATCTGAGGACTGGCTGAGCTGGGATCTGAGGACTGGCTGAGCTGGGATCTGAGGACTGGCTGAGCTGGGATCTGAGGACTGGCTGAGCTGGGATCTGAGGACTGGCTGAGCTGGGATCTGAGGACTGGCTGAGCTGGGATCTGAGGACTGGCTGAGCTGGGATCTGAGGACTGACTGTGCTGGGATCTGAGGACTTAGGATCTGATGACTGGCTAAGCTGGGACCTGAGGACTGGCTGAGCTGGGATCTGAGGACGGGCTGAGCTGGGATCTGAGGACTGGCTGAGCTGGGATCTGAGGACTGTCTGAGCTGGGATCTGAGGACTGTCTGAGCTGGGATCTGAGGACTGGCTGAGCTGGGATCTGAGGACGGGCTGAGCGGGGACCTGAGGACTGGCTGAGCTGGGATCTGAGGACGGGCTGAGCTGGGATCTGAGGACGGGCTGAGCGGGGACCTGAGGACTGGCTGAGCTGGGATCTGAGGACTGTCTGAGCTGGGATCTGAGGACTGTCTGAGCTGGGATCTGAGGACTGGCTGAGCTGGGATCTGAGGACTGTCTGAGCTGGGATCTGAGAACTGGGGATCTGAGGACTTAGGATCTGAGGACTTGGGATCTGAGGACTGGCTGAGCTGGGATCTGAGGACTGTCTGAGCTGGGATCTGAGGACTTGGGATCTGAGCACGCAACCGGCCCCATCATGTCCCCAGGACCTCATCTCGGAGACTGGCATCACGTATCAGATTGTGTCCAGCATTCCCCCAGCAACTGGGGAAGTGGAGGACCGGAAGTCCCTGGCAGTGCTGGCCGCAGCCTCATCAGACGCCATCAGCTCCCTGGCAGGCCCGGCAGAGGACTCAAGCAGCTGCTCACTGCTGGCCGAGTCCTCCGCCATCAGCGACTCCAAACTGACTGACGGAAATTCCGCCGCTCCCGCCGCTCCCGGGTCAGCCGCCTCATCAAACGGAAGCTGGAGACCAGCTCAGCCGGACAGTGAGACCTACATCAAGCAGTACCTGAGCGCAGTGTCGGCTGTTGATTACTTCCTTCGCGAGGAGAAGGCCAGGCAGGAGGCTGCGGTGAAGTTCTCGAAGAATGCAAAAACCAGAGCGACCAGAAAGTCCATGCAGGTCATGGGCGCGGACGGTGGGGTGAGTTGCGGCTGTGTGGGTTTCTGTGCGATAGTGGCCGTTTAGAGTAGGATAAACTGTTTATGGACTGTTTATATCATAAGAGTAGTAGGAAAGTGGTACCCTCTACCGCCATCGCACCGGATTGGCCGGGGCACCCGGCCAATGAGGAGAGACGGCGCCCCCAAAAACGCCCACCCCGACGCCAAACCCACCCCGACCCCCAAACCCACCCCGACCCAAACCCACCACCGCCACGCACCCAATCCCGACCCCCAAACCCACCCCGACCCCGGCCAAACCCACCACCGCCACGCACCCACCCCGACCCCAAACCGGGCCCCCAAAGACGCCCACCCGACCCCAAACCCACCACCGCCGCACCTACCTCCGACCCCAAACCGGGCCCCCTCCTGTCCTGCACCCCATCCCATACCAAGGCCCCTTCCTGTCCAGCACACCATCCCATACCGGAGGCCGGAGAAGGGGGTCGGGCAAGCCCAGGTTGGGGTCGGGCAAGCCGGTCGGGCAAGCCGGTCGAGCAGGCCAGATGAGGGGTTGGGCAGCTGAGTGTCTGGGTGAGTGTCCAAGGGTGAGTTAAGTGAGTGTTCAAGGGTGAGTTTTGAGATGTGAATGAGTGTCCATAGTTGAGTATCCTCTACCGCATGTGGTGATACGCAAGACAGAGTTTCAATGTGATCTTAACGGGTAGAGGGTCTGATTGCTTGGAATTTCCGAGTAGAGAGGGGAAGGGATTCTATTGGTCGAGCAAGCATTTGAAGTGATTTCCGAGTAAAATGTGGAGAATGGATTCTATTGGTCGAGAGGTCCCTGATGAACGATTTGGTTTGGACCCTGCGGGAGAAGGGCTCCAGTACCCTTTATAAATAAAGCACCTCGGCCCCATAGATTTTTTATTTATTTTAGATTAAATTAAAAATACAACGAAAATGCAAATAACTTGCGACTTTTGCGAGTCATCAGTAATCGGGGGCATTGAGGAGCACTATGCGGTATGTCCTGCGATACCAGCACTGTTTGAGTCAGATGACTCCCCAGCGATTCATTTTCAACTGATCAAGGAGGCGTTTAATGGCAGGTCCCAACTTTACCGGGCCAGTGCATGCGGCGACCCGATGAATGTTTTGGAAAACACTCGTCAAGCTTTCATTGACTTGATCACCCAGCATCAACGTGAGCCAGGAACCGCCATCAAAGTTCAGCTGCGCCTCGGGGTCCTGATGCAGCGCATCATTAATGGTAGCTGCGCCGCCGAGAACACTGCCTGGTTTGCTGCCAAGGTCCACTCTCTTCTCCAGAGTGAGGAGGAGTACTACTTCTCTAACGACATGCAGACTATCATCAACCGGATAGAGAAGTAACTACGCAATGGCAGTGGCTGGGTAATCAGGACCACTCGGTGTGTTGACGTGTCAACCGCAAGTTATTATCTACCGCATAGAGCGTCGTGCAAAAGGCCAAGAATGAGTTCAAGAAAGACTGCAACAAGCTGCTAAACAACTCCCTGTAGACCATCGAGTATGTTCGCAAGCAAGTGGACTACGTGCTGGTTTATTCAGCAGGGAAGCCTGTGGCCAAGCCGACGTTCCGCGATCAGATGATTTTCAACGGGGATTTAGCTCTAGTGCACATTCTCAAGACGAATGTTGTGCTCGACAGGCTAGTGTATATCGGCCAGTGCGATCTGTCTGGACACTAGCAAGCTCTTTTTCCCACAAATTTTTTTTCTTTGTAAATATCTGATTTAAAACAACTATATGCATGTAAATTTAATACGAACATACTATATTTTGAATAATAATAAATACAAGCTTTACTCTATGATATCTAATACGCAGAAATAGAGAAAAATGCTCTTTCACAAAAATATTTTTGCTATAATTAGTCATTTTTTGAGCACAGCTCTGGGGTAAAATCCCCATTGAAATGTATGTATTTTATCCACAAGTATGCAAGTTTTCGTCCAGTGATTAAAAGTATGCAATACGGCGTGAATTTTTCGACAAAATGCGTCAATTTTCATGCACAGGTTCGGGTACAAATCCCTATTGAAATACATGTATTTTGTGCACAAGTATGCAAGTTTTCGTGCACAGTGTTAAAAAGTATGCAAAGTGTTGAGGTTTTTTGTGCACACATTCGGGTAAAAATTCCCATTGAAATGTATGTATTTTGTGCAAACATGCATGCTTTTTCGTGCACAACAGAGGCTAGAAACGCTAAATCCGCAGAAACTGGTGGGGGTGGGCAGTTATTTTTTTTTTCAAGCAGGTGTTTGGCATAAGAAAATGATAGGTACTAGAAATTTGGTAAAATGAAAAAGAAAAAGGCAATTTCAAACCTTCTGCCAGGTATTTATTTTGACTGCAGTAGACCGGGCAGCTATGGCGGCTATCAGGCATTAAAACGAGAGTTGCACAAACATCACGGACCCAAGTTTAGTGTAGGGCAGGTATGTATATACGATATACTTCTAAACCAATGATTTTTTAGAAAATTCCAGCTTAGGTTTTTAGTTTTATCCACTAGCTAGCAATTTCCAGTTTTTACAATTAAAGGTAAAAACGTGGCTCCAAGACCAAGATGTCTACACACTGCATAGAGATAAACGCAAAAACTTTCGTCGAGCACCGATTGTGGTGCGGGGCATGGATGACCAGTGGGAACTGGACCTGGTTGAAATGCTACCGTTTGCCAAGTACAATGGCGGCGTACGATATATTTTATGCTGCATTGATGTGCTCAGCAAGTTTGCCTGGGCTCAGCCGGTGCGCCGCAAGACAGCCGAGGAGGTTGCAGCCGGATTCGAAGCGATCCTAAATCGAGCTCACCCTCGATGCCCACGAGCAGTTCGGACCGACCGTGGAAAAGAGTTTTGTAACACCCAGTTCCGAGCCCTCTGCGTAAACCACAAAATTCATGCATTCACATCAAGTAGTGACCAGAAATGCGCAGTCATTGAGAGATGGAACCGCACACTGAAATCCCGAATGTGGCGGTACTTCCGTCACAAGTCAACATTAACCTGGACCGATGTGCTTCAACCCTTAGCAAAGGCATACAACCAGAGTATTCATCGGAGTATTCAAAGCCGACCAGTTGATGTCGACAAGTCAAACGAGATGGAAATTTGGCACCGGCTTTACGATGGGAAGCTTCCTGAGACTCGTGAAAAGGTCTCCAGACCAAAGTTCAAGGCAGGAATGATGGTGCGAATCTCTCTTCGCAATCTGGCCAACCCATTCACCAAGGGATACACAAGGGGATGGAGTGAGGAAGTATTTGAAGTCAAGTCCCTCCACCCCAAGCATTATCCATACATGTACACTCTGATCGATGCCCGAGGTGAAGAGTTGGAAGGCAAGTTTTACGAGCCGGAAATGCAGCAAGTGACAGGAAACAAGAAGCTGTGGATCATCGACAAGGTTCTCAACATTAAGAAGCTGAAGAGTGGAAAGATTCGGTATTTGGTTCAGTGGCGCGATTCAGAAAAACCCAGTTGGATTGACGAAAAAGACTTAAGAAAAATATGAAAAGGCAAAGATTTCAGGTAATGTCCGGCCCCGATGATGACCCGGCCAACTTTACTGCTGAGCTGCTGCATCCTGTGCTGCTGGATTCTGCTTTGGACTATGAGTTGGGTCTGCTTGGAATCAGTTTTATCAACTGCATCTACACGATCCCTCATCCATTGTCGCTATATTATCAGCTTGAGGGTTCAATGCAATGTGCTGAAATTCCAGCTGGGCGCTACAATGACTTGAATGAGCTGATTGATGCAGTAAATGCTTTACTGATTGTAAAAGATTTTGATGAGTCTGGAATTGGCGAAACACCTATAAATGTGCATCTAATTAAATTTACCCTTGATTCAGTTAGCCATTATGTATACTATCAAATGGCTGGGATCTGTGAGAGATTTGTTTCCAGAAAACAGCCAGATGGGGAAAATCTTTGGTGCTGCGCAGACAACCTATAGCGAGCAGGCAGGATGCTTTGAACGACCTGGCATGAACCCGGCCTGGAATACGGATTTGCTGCTTGTTGAGTGCGATCAGATTAGCCCGCGCTGTATTGGAAATCAGTTTACTCCAGCACTGCAGACTTTGAATATTGGTGGTCTTTTGCAGGATCACCGGTCGGAACTCATCTATAAGAATAAGCTGTTCTTCCCAATAGCAGCAAACCACCGCTTAACACACATGCAAATACGGCTACGACCGATCAACTGTATCGAATCTATCCGATTACTCTTTGGACCCACAGTCTTGACTTTTGAGCTGCGTGAGTCATGGACATTCGACAAGTGACCGAGTTTTATCGAGGCAGTTGCTTCAAACTTCCTCATGGGCACGGATATCCCACATCGCTGCTATCTCGACTGCCCCCTGAGACTCATGAAAATGCAGTTCTCCTTTCCCGCATACCACCTCCATCGCAGAAAAAACATAAGAAAACGCCAAAAATCAAACCAAAGAAGAGCAAGCCAGTGCCCACAAAAAAGCGCAAGATACCGTTAAAAACAGTCAACCGAGTGCTCGATTCACTCTCATAATGTATCGGACAAATCCACGGCTCAATCTGTTTGAGCCAATGACGCATGAAATTGGAGTGGATAGGTCTCACTTCACGGACTTTCATCCCATCGGCAGTCTCACGACTCCTGATGCACCGATTGAATTCGACTGCCACGCCTCCTCTGAGGACTACACCGATCTGCACGCCACAGTGCTGCAAGTCACTTGCCGGATAACTCGTGTGATAAACAATGCAGAGCTGACTAATGAAGATGATGCCCATGTCGGACTATCGAATCTCCCGCTTGCCAGCCTGTTTCGTGATGTCACTGTAAAACTCAACCAGCGGGTTGTGAGTGGTGGGGACGAGCTCTACCCATATCGAGCAATGCTTCAAGTGCTGACCAGCAGCACTGCCAACCAGCTTCAAAACTGGCGGCCGCAGGTTATTATCCAGACACCGCTGGAGAGAGTGACACCATTGGGGAGCAAAATCATGGATTCACAAATCGTGCGAGATTGCATGAGGCTTCTGCTGTTGTGCAATATGCCGGCCCGTTGTTTTCAGACATTTTCTCAATCCGGCAGTATCTGCTAAACCAAATCAGCCTGCAGGTCAAATTGACCCGGCACTGCAGCGCTTTTTCGTTGATGGTACCCAATAATGTAGTTCAATACCGTGTTGAAGTCGACAATGCTATTCTGCTTTTGAGGCGTCTCCGAGTAAACCCAACAGTGGCTCTCGCACATGAACAGGGGCTCTCACAGCGTAATGCTCTACCACTTTGATAGAAGAGAGCTTCAGACATTCACATTTTCTGTTGGGACAAGAAACAAGAGTCTCGATTCAATCACGCATGGTCAGCTGCCAAAATTTGTGCTCCTTGGAATGGTCAGCCAGACAGCTTTCAATGGATCTCTGCACCACAACCCGTTTTGGTTCCAAGCTGGTTCCAATCACTGGATTGCTGGAGTAGTAACAAGTAAAGTGCATTGTGAAATTTTCAACTCTTTGGGAGGCTTGAGTAAAAATATGAAGAGCTGGTTAAAGAAAACTAAACCGACGCGGATGGTGCTGCAATGGAATACGGTCCCTGTTCAGCCCAGTTCGTCAACTCTATGCGGCTGGTATTGCATTTTTTACTTGATCCATCGACTACATAAGAGAATGTCATATAATGCCTTGTTCATCAAGGTTTTGCACCCGGCAGCTGTGGCTCAAAACGATGCAATCATACTCAGACTAAAAAATCAGTTGCAAGGTGTTTGATTCCTTGATGTTTGATGATGTTTGATGATGGTTTCGGGCCCTTCTCGAGCGGGAAAATCAACATTCTGTTTGCGGTTGCTGTCCCAACGACTGCTTCTGTTCGACCAACCTCCCAAGCGGATGATTTGGTATCACGGATGCCCGCAGCCGGAACTCCACGCGACTCTGCGGCGGCTAGGAGTGCAAGTATGTGAAGGATTATCGAATTTGGATCTGCAGCCCCATGACCTGATTGTGATTGACGATTTACTGGATGAAGCAGCTGCAAGTCGAGAGCTACGACATCTGTTCACCCGTGAGGCCCACCACAAGCCCTGCTTTGTCATTCTCATCACGCAAAATCTATTTTTCAAAGGCAGAGAGTGGCGCACAATTAGCATAAATTGCACCTACATTGTGTTGTTCAACAACCCCAGAGACGCCTCTGCGGTCCAAGCTTTAAGTCAGCAATGCTTTCCCAAACGGCGCACTCTGCTAGTAGAACTGATGGATCGATTGGTGCGAGATGGAGATCAGCGCTATCTGCTGCTTGATTTTCACCCCGCTTCGCCCCATGAACTGCGCCTGAGAGCCAATTTTCTCCCCGATGAGGCCCCGCAGCGAGTTTATCTATAAGAATGGCTCAGTATCTGCACTGAGTTAAACATGGATAAACACATTGCAGTAATAACTGTCTTTTGTGAGGGCACTATATCCTTGCATCGCTGCATACTTACCTATGCAAATAAAAGCACCATTTGCTTTTTGGTTGAGTGTATTATAAATCTACTAGCAGGAAAAGTTTGTTGTGAAGATAGCTTGAAGCGGAGACTCAGGCGATATCGAAATACTCTCCGGCTTGTTGCACAAAGCAAAAGTGTGAAAGAGGCTCGGCGCAATCTCTCACACCCGCATATCCTTCGTTGTCTTCCTCTGATTCTCACCTGTATAAAAAGACATGTACAAGGAAATGATACTGGTACCCCGGTTGCAGTATGAGGCACTTGTGAATCAGAGGGGCATGGAGACAGTCTGTGAACCCGAGCTAGAGGCGGAAAAACAGTTGCGCAAGATTAGGGACGAGCGTTGCGTGCAGCAGCTGCAGGCAAGTGCGACCCAAGAACAGCCTCCAGTAATTCACAAAGAACCGCAGTGGAAGGAGGTTTTATATCTGACGGTGAATCAGAAATGGCATCATCGTCTGCAGGCATTGATTAGCTTCATAACCGTAAAGTGCAAGTCGATTAGCATAGATGATACGTATGAAGTTTCTGTCAATGGTAAACCGTTGTACAACTCAAATATCGTGGACCTGCTGCATTTCATAGTTAAAGATACGTACTCTAAGTACCTTCAGCCACCGAATGGGATTAATGAGTTTGTTACGTGTCTTCAAGAAAACCACGTGCCTCTGTCTGCAGTTGGTCTGAACACTACAAAATTGCTGGAAAAGCCTCGGGAAGAAAAGTCCAGTCCTAAAAAACCTCGACTGCAAGGCTATAAGAAGACTCAGTCTCAGAAAGGATACGGCAAGTGGATCAAGTGGCCAAGATGATTGTCATTGATTTTGAAGGATTTCCGCACCTCTACAAAACAGAGGACTTTGTGATTAAGGAAATTGCATGGGTTGAGTTTGCATGCGGTCAAACGACGGCTCATTACTATTGCTACCGACCGCCGCACAGCTTTGAGCTCTTTGATCGAGGACAGCGACGAACCTGCTACTGGCTCACCAATAAGCGGCACGGTCTAGACTGGGACAGGAGTGGGTTCCGACCCTACTCTTGTCTCTGGAGCGATATCTCCACTTGCAAGGCCCGATATTCAGCAAGGGGGATGTCAAGTGCCAGTTCCTGTCGCGTCTGCTGCTACAGCCTGTCTACGACCTCGCACACCTGGCCTTTCCGAGTGCCTCGAAGTACGTGCTACCCTGCGCCCTGGCCAAGGTGGCGCTGTACGCTGATTGGCTGCGGCCTCGCGGCTACGGGTCTATAAAAGTAGCGATCTGCAGCAGGCACTGGCATTTCTCTCGATTGTCTAAAGATGGCCGCAACAATTCGCGTAACAAACATCGTGACAGGAGCCGACCTGGCGACCCGGGTGGCTCTGCCACAACTAGCGAATTTCCTGACTCTTCATCTGCCTCAGTATCACACAATCCGCCATCGCCTGGTTCATCCTCGAACACTGGCTGTGGTGATGAAGAGCGGGCAGCATCGAGTAACCGCGCTGGTGTATCCGACCGGGCAAGTGTCTGTCTGTGGAGCCAAAAGCATGGAGGAAGCTCTCGCAGAGACAGAGAAGATTGTGAAGCTGTGTGCGGACTTCTTGCGATTGACCAGTCTGCCCCAGATTCGCATCAAGACTATTACCTCTGTGACGACCTTTCCCGCGGGTCGGCATCCACTCCGGTTGGGGGAAGTCAAGTCTAAATGGCCCGATCGGGCCACCTACGAGCCGGAAATGTTTAACGGACTTGTGCTCGAGTTTACTGCCTCTGTAAAGTTGATTTTGTTTCATTCATATCGCTGTATAATAGCTGGTGCTCGCAGCGTGGTTGAGGCTCAGACTGCAGCTGATGCCCTCTCCCGCATTTTGCATGCAGACCAAGCATCCGAACCTACTTTGCTGGACTCTGACTGAGCTCCTCTACGGCATAACAGTAGTAGTGAGATCTGCCTATGCACTGAGTAATAATAATAATAATAATAATAATATTTTTCCTATAACTTTACTTCTGTATTTTTTGTGTACAAAAGATAAGAAAAAATAAACGCGAATGCAACTATGTTTGTGCAACAATGCTTACAAAAATGAAACGTTTTTTTTGTTTATTTTATTGGCAGGTCCATGGATTGCAAAGCATAAAATTACATGTTAAAAGCTCCTATTAGCACAAAAAAGTTTATGAAGAATGGAAGGGCCGTATTAAGGCCCGTCACGTGTATTTACAAAGCAGGTATTATCGCAAGAAATTAAAGCATCATGGGGCAATATTATAGCCAGTATTGACAAAGCAGTATATACAACAGTACATGATCAGTACTATGGTTCAAAACTATATTTAAAAAAAAGTTACTTGACGAAATGACCAGTTGTCGCTTCATGCATTGCGCGTCGCTTCATTGGTGGCTGGTGGCATGAAGGCTGTTGGTTCTTCTCAGCTGTTGATGGCTCTTCCAGAGTTTCGGATGCAAATCTCTTTCTAAATTCAGCCTGAACTGCCTGGAAAGCCTCCCAGTGGTCGTCCCACTCTGCCGGCTGCCTGTCAGGTACTTGTATAAGTTGGTCGAGTGTAAGCCTTGCTGCCCATGCTGCACACTCTTCAGGCTCCGTAGGGTGGTATCCCATCCACCATGGATCGCCGATCGGTGGCTTGACCGGAGGTTCTCGCTTGTCAATTTTGTCTAGGACCCAATGCTTTTGAGCCCAGACTTCGCGCCAAAGTTTTGTAGGAAGCGGTAAGGCGTGCCTTAGGTGCACCGGCGGTCCGAGTACAGTTGGAAGGCGCCAGAGTGTGATTACGCCATTTTGCACAACCACTTGCCTGTTGCCACCCAGAAGGCATTGCGCATCGATACACTTTCTTGCAAACTCTTCCAGTCGTTCCTTCAGGCTGCCCAAGTGGCAAAACTGGTGGACGGTGAGCTCCATGCCAGGCAGACCTGGTCGATACTCTTCATCAAATTTGTACCACTTTCTGATGCTGATGCACTTCGAGTGCGACCTGACGCCGATTCGAAATCTGTTCGATAATGTCTTGAAGTTCATTTTGTTCACTGTGAGCTTTCCTTCCGGCTGTGTGCGAGATTATATACGACGAGAGTTGGTAAGTAACACCAGCTCCCGCTCCATAGCAATAACCAATCCGAACCCCGAATCCAACCCCACACAACAGCCCTCTCGCAGGAACTCTCGGCAAATCAGGAGCCCTTCCGGGGACCACTCAGCCATTTAGAAACCAGCTCCTGTTCCATAGCAATAACTAATCCGAACCCCAAATCCAACCCCCACACAGCAGCCCTTTCGCAGGAACTCAGGCCTTAACAAAGTCTCAGTCATCAACGTAACAGGAGGTGACGGGACCTTCTTGCGGCCCTCTGGCCGCCAAGAAGTAGCGTTCTAGGTCTAACGACCTCACGCTGTACCCGCCACAGCAAGATAGAGTACAACCAAAGCATGGAATGAGGGTTTTGCCTTGGCTAGCTTTAAAGGCGGTAAGTGAGACAGGTAATAAGACTAGGTTTAGGAATTAGGAGGGGGGGAATTGGTTTTGGTTAGAGTACAGGATAGAAGGACCTTGCTATATGGGATGGAGCAAGGCGCAGGATAGGAGGGGCCTTGGTATGGGATGCATGGGGTGCAGGACAGGAGGGGGTCTTGGTATGGGATGCACGGGGTGCAGGACAGGAGGGGTGTAGGACAGGAGGGGGTCTTGGTATGGGATGCATGGGGTGCAGGACAGGAGGGGGTCTTGGTATGGGATGCACGGGGTGCAGGACAGGAGGGGGTCTTGGTATGGGATGCACGGGGTGCAGGACAGGAGGGGTGTAGGACAGGAGGGGGTCTTGGTATGGGATGCATGGGGTGCAGGACAGGAGGGGGTCTTGGTATGGGATGCACGGGGTGCAGGACAGGAGGGGTCTTGGTATGGGATGCACGGGGTGCAGGACAGGAGGGGGTCTTGGTATGGGATGTACGGGGTGCAGGACAGGAGGGGTGTAGGACAGGAGGGGGCCTGGTTTGGGGTCGGGGGTGGGTGCGTGGGTTTGGGGTCGGGATTGGGTGCGTGGCGGTGGTGGGTTTGGGGTCGGGGTGGGTTTGGGGGTCGGGGTGGGTTTGGCGTCGGGGTGGGCGTCTTCGGGGCGCCCTCTCCCCTCATTGGCCGGGTGCCCCGGCCAATCCCGTGTGATGGCGGTAGAGGGTACCACTTTCCTACTACTCATAAGATAAACAGTTTATATTATGATAGCCAAGCCAGGGTTTTCACCATAAGACAAGTTAATAAGTTTTTAAGAAGCTAAGGTATTCGTAAGTAAAATTTCCCCTGTATATTAAAAACGGTCTTAAAATGTTTTACTTGGCTACTCATCGCAGTCAGTCAGTAGCTAATATCGAACATTATTTCGCTACGCCAAATTTCAGCAAATGATTCGATCCGTATCGCTTGGCTCGCTGAGTCTGCTCAAATTGAATGAGCCCGGCTATCTTGCCGGTGGTCAGGCAGCCTCTGTCGCCGCGGCCGCTGGCGGGCCGCCGGTCCCCCCGCAGCAGCAGCAGCCGCAGCAGCAGCCCAGCGCTTCTGTGCAGAACCTGCACGCCGCACTGCGCCGAGCTGAACCGCCAAGCGCTCTGATTGGCCCAGTTGGCAGTAAGTGTGCGAGCCTGTGCGTGCGTGCCTGCGGTCACGGGTTCGAATTCGGGATCTGTGCGCTGCTTGGGGAACCATGTGTACCCTCTACTGTCCCCCCTGTACCCTCTCCTGTCCCCTCTGTACCCTCTACCGTCCCCCTGTACCCCCTCCTGTCCCCTCTGTACCCTCTGCTTTCCCCTCTGTACCCTACCCTGTCCCCTCTGTACCCTACCCTGTCCCCTCTGTACTCTCCCCTGTCCCCTCTGTACCCTACCCTGTCTCCTCTGTACCCTCTCCTGTCCCCTCTGTACCCTCTCCTGTCCTCTCTGTACCCTCCCCTGTCCCCTCTGTATTCTTCCATGTCCCTTCTGTACCCTCTGCTTTCCCCTCTGTACCCTCTGCTGTCCCCTCTGTACCCTACCCTGTCCCCTCTGTACCCTACCCTGTGCCCTCTGTACCCTACCCTGTCCCTCTGTACTCTCCCCTGTCCCCTCTGTACCCTCTGCTGTCCCCTCTGTACCCTACCCTGTCCCCTCTGTACTCTCCCCTGTCCACTCTGTACCCTACCCTGTCCCCTCTGTACCCTCTCCTGTCCCCTCTGTACCCTCTCCTGTCCCCTCTGTACCCTCTCCTGTCCCCTCTGTACCCTCTGCTTTCCCCTTTGTACCCTCCCCTGCCCCCTCAACCGTTC
Source organism: Macrostomum lignano (assembly GCA_002269645.1). Classification (NCBI taxonomy): domain Eukaryota; kingdom Metazoa; phylum Platyhelminthes; family Macrostomidae; genus Macrostomum; species Macrostomum lignano. The sequence goes on from NIVC01000255.1 coordinate 177,098, forward strand.
ACCTGTAGCAGCAGTTCTAAATCTGAAGCTTAATCTGCTGTCTGCTTTTAGAACACCCGGAGCCTCTTGAAGGTATTGCATAAATTTTCCATTTTCCATTTAAGTAATTTAAGTTTTATATAATCTGTTTTACTAGATATTGTTAATCTTGAACAAGTACGCTGTTTTACCAACCCGAGCAGTTTTTAAATATTCTTTCGAACAGTTACTCATAAATATTAAATATTAAAAATCACAGTGTTCTTCAGCATGAGGTTGCGGTGCTGCAGAAGTTCCTGTCCTGTTTCATAAATTGCAACTTTTACTTTTTTTTTCTGCATACGATTGCAGTGAGGGCAGCTGCTCCTCTTCTCTCATCTCCCCTCTCTCATCTCTCCTCTCTCATCTCTCATCTCTCATCTCTCATCTCCCCTCTCTCATCTCCCCTCTCTCATCTCTCCTCTCTCATCTCTCATCTCTCATCTCTCATCTCCCCTCTCTCATCTCCCCTCTCTCATCTCTCATCTCTCATCTCTCATCTCTCATCTCTCATCCCTCATCTCCCCTCTCTCATCTCTACTCTCTCATCTCTCATCTCTCATCTCTCCTCTCTCATCTCTCCTCTCTCATCTCCTCTCTCTCATCTCTCATCTCTCATCTCTCATCTCCCCTCTCTCATCTCCCCTCTCTCATCTCTCATCTCTCATCTCTCATCTCTCATCTCTCATCCCTCATCTCCCCTCTCTCATCTCCCCTCTCTCATCTCTCATCTCTCATCTCTCCTCTCTCATCTCTCCTCTCTCATCTCCTCTCTCTCATCTCTCCTCTCTCATCTCTCAACTCCCCTCTCTCATCTCTCATCTCTCCTCTCATCTCTCCTCTCTAATCTCTCATCTCGCCTTTCTCATCTCTCCTCTCTTCTCTCTCTTCTCCCAACTTCCTCCTGATCACTTTTGTCTTATCTCCCCATCCTTTCTGTTTTCTCTTTTCTCTTTGAGCGTTGTCTTTGAGCTTTTACCAAATTCTTACCTACCAGCAATGCCTTAAAAATCGCCATTTTCATATTAATAACAATATCATGACAAGAAATCTTGTCCTGCCAATCTGTTTGCAGGCAGCCGCCCCAACTTTCTTAACTTGAACACGCAAAAGATTAGAAAGTACTGGCCAATAGGTAAATATTTGAATCGGCGCCAGAAATTCAGTTAATCAGCTGACGGAGTCGTGTTTTCTCATTCCGGTTTTATTTTGTCGCATCATTATTGATTCATTTTTTTTTTTACCCGAGAGAGGCAGCCGTCTGTGAGATTTATGAGAACTCAGACTGCCGTCTCACTGCCCACCCCGTCCCCTCATGTCAGTCGTATTGCTCAAATATTTCTGTTGCAGTAGGCTGTCAGTGTTGTGAACTAACTGAAAATAACTCATACTCAAGACGCTTGTGCTTTCTGAGTGAGACTGAGATACTCTGGGTAAGACTGAGATACTCTGAGTGAGACTAAGATACTCTTGATGAGGCTGAGACACTCTAAGTGAGACTGAGGTACTCTGGGTGAGACTGAGATACTCTGGGTGGGACTGAGATACACTGGGTGAGACTGAGATACTCTGGGTGAGACTGAGATACTCTGGGTGGGACTGAGATACTCTGAGTGAGACTGAGGTACTCTGAGTGAGACTGAGATACTTTAAGTGGACTGAGATACACTGGGTGAGACTGAGGTACTCTGGGTGAGACTGAGATACTCTGGGTGGGACTGAGATACTCTGGGTGGGACTGAGATACTCTGAGTGAGACTGAGGTACTCTGAGTGAGACTAAGATACTTTAAGTGGACTGAGATACACTGGGTGAGACTGAGATACTCTGGGTGAGACTGAGATACTCTGAGTGAGACTGAAATACTCTGAGTGGGACTGAGATACTCAGAGTGAGACTGAGGTACTCTGGGTGAGACTAAGATACTCTTGGTGAGACTGAGATACTCTGAGTGAGACTGAGATACTCTGGGTGGTACTGAGATACTCTGGGTGGGACTGAGATACTCTGAGTGAGACTGAGGTACTCTGAGTGAGACTAAGATACTTTAAGTGGACTGAGATACACTGGGTGAGACTGAGATACTCTGGGTGAGACTGAGATACTCTGAGTGAGAGTGAGATACTCTGGGTGAGACTGAGATACTCTGAGTCAGTCTGAGATACTCTGAGTGAGGCTGAGATACTCTGAGTGAGACTGAGGTACTCTGAGTAAGACTGAGATACTCTGAGTGAGTCTGAGATGATGCATCGCACGAGCTGCCTCAGCATCGCAGCAGCTCAGCATTAGTCCAGACTTACTAATGCCCTGCACCCAATTAGTGTATTAGCATTTTAACTCGCACTTTGCCACTTATAATACTATGACTATGATAAGTAACTCCGGCGCCTCAGCCTAAGTAAAAAGGCTCTTACGCCACTAGAAATAAATTAGGTTCCAGATTGGGAGTGTACTAATGTACACTAGAAGCCAATTAGACTATAGAGGACTGTACAGGGCAATATCATAAAAACCAAACCTCCCCGGGGGACAGTGACAGCGGTTCGACGAACCAGTCAGGAGCCCGTGCCCAAAAACCAGGTTAGAAGGCCCCTTAGCCTATTATGGATGGCCCGAAGGCCTAGAGCCGTGGCAACCATGCTGGGGCCGACCGCCCACCACCCCCGGGTACATATCAAAAACCTCCCCGGGGCCAGAGGGGGTTGAGTGAACCATTCAGGGAAGCCCGTGCCTACTCCTGGGTTAGTTAAGCCAATGCCGGTCATTTGACCGTCCCCCACGGCCGTGGCAACCCGAAGGAGCCTCCCCCCCAACTAAACCCCGGGTACTCTTGCCAACAGACAGTCTCTTATCTTTAAAGCGGCAGGAGGGCTAATCGCCGGGACTATTTCACCCTTTGCTTCGCCAACCCGCCATTTCTATTGTGACCGTGCCAACGGTCTCGTCCTGCTCAGACTCAGTCCTGGTTCTGGCACACTCCAGCTTTAATAGGGTCGCTGGCTGTACACTCAGAGGGCGCCTGAGGGATACCGTCAGAGCACCTTGGTACAGGTATAGGCCTGCCTTCCTATACAGCTACCCACAGCCCTTCCCGATCCACTATTACCCTCCAACCCAGCCTACTCACTCATTACAAGCTTTCAGCCAGGCAGAGACAAGTTTCACGGGGGTACTGCGGTTAGGCGCCTCTATGCGAGACAAAACCTGGGTGGTACTCTGGGAGATACTCTGGGTGGGACTGAGATACTCTGGGTGAGACTGAGATACTCTGAGTGAGACTGAGATACTCTGGGTGGGACTGAGATACTCTGAGTGAGACTGAGGTACTCTGAGTAAGACTGAGATACTCTGAGTGAGTCTGAGATGATGCATCGCACGAGCTGCCTCAGCATCGCAGCAGCTCAGCATTAGTCCAGACTTACTAATGCCCTGCACCCAATTAGTGTATTAGCATTTTAACTCGCACTTTGCCACTTATAATAATTCATTTGCCAATAATTATATATTTCCATAAGTCGGATCCGATATCTGACTATTGCGTTTATTTTGTTAGCCATGCAGTACTGTCAGTAGGTGAAATGCATGTGAATCTATTTTAGCATGCCGCATGAACTGACAACTCCTGTATCAGGTGCTTACTACTGTGAGTAGCAGTGCAGCATGCGGAAGGTAGGGAATCCCAACTCTCCCTTCCGGTTCAGGTTTCAGTCTGAAAACCCAGAAGCGCGCTATGCTACTTAGGCTAAACAGTAGGCTAAATTGTACCAAATTGCGCGCTTTTCAGTAATTTGACCTTTATTTGTTCATTTTAGTTGAACTTTTTCAGTTTTTTATTGCTCTTGTTCTTCTTTGTTATGAAGTTTGTGGCTTGATGAAATGCGAGTGAGAAGGTGGGAGAGAGGGTGTGAAGGGAGGGTGTCAGAGACAGATGTAAATAATGTTAGTGGATGTCAGACGGCATGACTGGTGAATGTCAGTGGATGTCAGACGGCATGACTGGTGAATGTCAGTGGATGTCAGACGGCATGACTGGTATGACTGGTGAATGTCAGTGGATGTCAGACGGCATGACTGGTGAATGTCAGTGGATGTCAGACGGCATGACTGGTGAATGTCAGTGGATGTCAGACGGCATGACTGGTATGACTGGTGAATGTCAGTGGATGTCAGACGGCATGACTGGTGAATGTCAGTGGATGTCAGACGGCATGACTGGTGAATGTCAGTGGGTGTCAGACGGCATGACTGGTGAATGTCAGTGAATGTCAGACAGCATGACTGGTGAATGTCAGTGGGTGTCAGACGGCATGACTGGTGAATGTCAGTGAATGTCAGACAGCATGACTGGTGAATGTCAGTGGATGTCAGACGGCATGACTGGTGAATGTCAGTGGATGTCAGACGGCATGACTGGTGAATGTCAGTGGATGTCAGACGGCATGACTGGTGAATGTCAGACGTCAGAGCTCTGCAGCCCCCCGCCCCCCTCCGCTCCCTTCCAACCCGGCGTCAGCAGCGGCCAAGAACCCCCTGATCAGCCCGCTGTCCTCGCACCCTGCCGGAGTCCTTGGCGGAGCCGGAGGCAGCGGAGGCGCAGGCGGGCTGATGTCGCGGTCCTCGCTGCTGCTGACTCCCATGAAGCCGCTGGCTGAGGAGGCCGCCAGCTTCGGCGGTCACCGCGGCGGCCCCGGCGGCGACTTCCTCGGCGAGGCGGACTTCCCCGACCGCGGCGGCGACGCGGCCTCTGAAGACAGCGACGGCGGTGACGGGGGCAGCCGGCGCCGGAATCCCTTCAACGAGGACTGCGGCGGGCGAATGCGGAAGAGCAAGTCGGAGAGGGCGCAGCTGACGCAGTCCATGTACCTGGACAGGGACACCTCGTGGGCGGCCTTCCAGCAGCAGGTGAGGATGTGAGGGAATCGGTCAGGTGGGATGTGAGGGAATCGGTCAGGTGGGATGTGAGAGAATCGGTCCAGTGGGATGTGAGGGAATCGGTCAGGTGGGATGTGAGGGAATCGGTCAGGTGGGATGTGAGGGAATCGGTCAGGTGTGATGTGAGGGAATCGGTCAGGTGGGATGTAAGGAAATCGGTCAGGTGGAATGTGAGGGAATTGGTCAGGTGGAATCTGAGGGAATCGGTCAGGTGGGATGTGAGGGAATCGGTCAGGTGGGGTTTGAGGGAATCGGTCAGGTGGGGTGTGAGGGAATCGGTCAGATGGGATGTGAGGGATTCGGTCAGGTGGGATCTGAGTGGGGAATCGGTCAGATGGGATGTCAAACCTGCCGCTCTCAGGAGGTGCCGCAGCCCGTGGACTCCGCAATCCTCGAGACCGCGCAGCCGCCACCCGCTGAGCCCCCGGAAGCTCCGTCGCTGACGCAGCCGCCGCCCCCGTCGGTCGGCACCGCGGCGGAGCAGGCGCCGGAGGTCGCGGAGGCCGGCGAAGGAGAGGACCTTGTCCGCCTCACCCGCCTGCTGCAGAGCCCCAAGCGGGCCGCCCAGAAGGCGCCGAACGGCGGAGGCGGTGACGAGGACTTCTCCGACAGCGCGTCAGCCTTCGGCTCCCGACAGGACCTCAGCGGCTCCGGCAGGGTGGACACCGCGCCGCCAGCCTGGCTGAAGCCGGGCGAGCCGTGTCTGGTGCAGCAGCCGCAGGGCGCGAAGCTGCCGGGTCACGTGAGGTTCTGCGGCCCGACCCAGTTCGCGGCGGGCACCTGGGTGGGGGTGGAACTGGACCAGCCCGAGGGCCGCAACGACGGCTCGGTGAAGGGCGTCAAGTACTTCAGGTGCAGGGCCCGGCACGGCCTGTTCGTCAGGCACGACAAGGTGCTGCAGCCGCGGAGGAGGGCGTCGCAGCAGATGAAGTCTGGAAAATGAAATGGCGGCTCTCGTTTGGTGTTCTCCATCAGCCTCTCCATCAGCCTCTCCATCAGCCTCTCCAGCTTCCCCATCAGCCTCTCCATCAGCCTCTCCATCAGCCTCTCCAGCTTCCCCATCAGCCTCTCCATCAGCCTCTCCAGCTTCCTCATCAGCCTCTCCAGCTTCCCCATAAGCCTCTCCAGCTTCCCCATCAGCCTCTCCAGCTTCCCCATCAGCCTCTCCAGCTTCCCCATCAGCCTCTCCAGCTTCCCCTTCAGCCTCTCTAGCCTCCCCATCAGCCTCTCCAGCTTCTCCATCAGCCTGTCCAGCTTCCTCATCATTCTCTCCAGCTTCCCCATCAGCCTCTCCAGCTTCCCCATCAGCCTCTCCAGCTTCCCCATCAGCCTCTCCAGCTCCCCCATCAGCCTCTCCAGCTTCCCCATCAGCCTCTCCAGCTTCCCCATCAGCCTCTCCAGCTTCCCCATCTGCCTCTCCAGCTTCCCCATCTGCCTCTCCAGCTTCTCCATCAGCCTCTCTACAGGTGAAACCCCACTGAGCCTGCAAGCTTCTGTGCTGCATCAGTCCAATTCCCATTGCTGATCACCTCAAGCAATGGTCAGTCACCTGTCAATCAAAGCCGATCAGCCTCGAGTCCCCACAACCAGTGTCAGTCCCAGCCAGTCCCCAGTTAATCTGCATTCATTCCCCAGTCACAGTTCCAACAATCTTCTCTGTTGCATAATCGAACTGATTTATTTATTGTGATGTACTACTGATTCACAATTTGTTATAAGTAGTAAGTCATGCGTTTTGTGCGTCTTTTTTGTCACGCAGTTCTTCAGTCCCGAGGAAAGTATTCCATTAATTGCTGCTATTGGCCTTTTTACGAATTGGAATTGCTTGTCAGTTTTGCTTTTTTATTTCCTGAGTTGATTGCCTTCACCCCGGATGGCACTGCAGTCTGTCAGTATTTGTGTCACCTTCAGTACCTGCTGCTCGACTCCTTCATTCATTTGGTGATTTTGTCCCAAACCATGCGGTCTGTCCCGACCTGGACTGTCACCTCCCAATGTGATTGACATTGTCTGCGGATTGAAGCGTTTGTGTTTTTTTACCTGCATCTGCATTGACAACTAATAAATATGCGCTGATATACTACTCGTACTGACTACTTAGCTGGTTTCAGAACACTTCAATACATTCAGCCGCTGTTCTCTGAGGCCTTGTAGCTCAATATGGAAGATTACATGTAGCTCAATATGGAAGATTACATGTTGCTCAATATGGAATATTACATGTAGCTCAATATGGAAGATTACATGTAGCTCAATATGGAAGATTACATGTAGCTCAATGTGGAAGATTACATGTAGCTCAATATGGAAGATTACATGTAGCTCAATGTGGAAGATTACATGTAGCTCAATATGGAAGATTACATGTAGCTCAATATGGAATATTACATGTAGCTCAATATGGAATTGATTACATGTAGCTCAATATGGAAGATTACATGTAGCTCAATATGGAAGATTACATGTAGCTCAATATGGAATATTACATGTAGCTCAATATGGAAGATTACATGTAGCTCAATATGGAAGATTACATGTAGCTCAATATGGAAGATTACATGTAGCTTAATATGGAAGATTACATGTAGCTCAATATGTAAGATTACATGTAGCTCAATATGGAAGATTACATGTAGCTCAATATGGAATATTACATGTAGCTCAATATGGAATATTACATGTAGCTCAATATGGAAGATTACATGTAGCTCAATATGGAATATTACATGTAGCTCAATATGGAATTGATTACATGTAGCTCAATATGGAAGATTACATGTAGCTCAATATGGAAGATTACATGTAGCTCAATATGGAAGATTACATGTAGCTCAAAGTGGAATATTACATGTAGCTCAATATGGAAACATGTAGCTCAATATGGAAGATTACATGTAGCTCAATATGGAAGATTACATGTAGCTCAATATGGAAGATTACATGTAGCTCAATATGGAAGATTACATGTAGCTCAATATGGGAGATTACATGTAGCTCAATATGGAAGATTACATGTAGCTCAATGTGGAAGATTACATGTAGCTCAATATGGAAGATTGCATGTAATTGAGCTACATATTGAGCTACATGTAATGTTGTAAGCTAAATGCATGCAACTATGCCCTTCAAACTCTAAAATTCGATTTGATCAACAAGCCAAGGAATTGTCCCAGGAAGACAAATCCAGTTGCTTCACAATATCAATTGAACTTTGTTTGTCAGGGTTGGTGAATTGAATGTGAATTTGGAGTCTGTGACTGAACTTTTTGTGAATGAAGGGAGGGTGCTGAATGATTGGAAGTAAAGGTTTGAGTTAAGAGTCTCTGCTTATCGTGCCTTTTTAAACTAAAATTTGACAAGTAGTAAGCTTGTCAGTAGTACTTACTGCTTGTCAATAGACATACAGATAAGTCGTAGCTAGTACTTCTATTAATGAAAATAATTCACTTCAAGCACTTGATCAAGTACAACTGATGCTACAGGGACTTGTACAGCTGCTGCTACAGGGACTTGTACAGCTGCTGCTACAGGGACTTGTACAGCTGCTGCTACAGGGACTTGTACAGCTGCCGCTACAGGGACTTGTACAGCTGCTGCTAAAGGGACTTGTACAGCTGCTGTTACAGGGACTTGTACAGCTGCTGCTACAGGGACTTGTACAGCTGCTGTTACAGGGACTTGTACAGCTGCTGCTAAAGGGACTTGTACAGCTGCTGTTACAGGGACTTGTACAGCTGCTGCTACAGGGACTTGTACAGCTGCTGCTACAGGGACTTGTACAGCTGATGCTACAGGGACTTGTACAGCTGCTGTTACAGGGACTTGTACAGCTGCTGCTAAAGGGACTTGTACAGCTGCTGTTACATGGACTTGTACAGCTGCTGCTACAGGGACTTGTACAGCTGATGTTACAGGGACTTGTACAGCTGATGCTACAGGGACTTGTACAGCTGATGCTACAGGGACTTGTACAGCTGCTGCTACAGAGACTTGTACAGCTGCTGCTACAGGGACTTGTACAGCTGCTGTTACAGAGACTTGTACAGCTGCTGCTACAGGGACTTGTACAGCTGCTGCTACAGAGACTTGTACAGCTGCTGTTACAGGGACTTGTACAGCTGCTGTTACAGGGACTTGTACAGCTGATGCTACAGGGACTTGTACAGCTGCTGCTACAGAGACTTGTACAGCTGCTGCTACAGGGACTTGTACAGCTGCTGCTACAGGGACTTGTACAGCTGATGCTACAGGGACTTGTACAGCTGCTGTTACAGGGACTTGTACAGCTGCTGCTAAAGGGACTTGTACAGCTGCTGTTACAGGGACTTGTACAGCTGCTGCTAAAGGGACTTGTACAGCTGCTGTTACAGGGACTTGTACAGCTGCTGCTACAGAGACTTGTACAGCTGCTGCTACAGAGACTTGTACAGCTGCTTCTACAGAACAATTACTTGTACAGCCGACTTTCCAGAAAGGCACAATTATCTGCGTGAATGCATATTTGAGTTGCTTTTTTGGCTCGTTAATTGTTGATTTTATTTAATAAATGCCAGTAAAAAAGTGCAGCAAGCTTCAAGCCCTCTTTATTCCTTAGAGCTGAGATTGAATTTTGCATCAATTCTGCGCAAACATTTACCCCTGATTCAAATGATAAAGCAAAAACTGAGAAAATTTTCTTCTCTCAGAGCTGCTTCTGCGCAATTGCGTTTGTTTAGCCACCTGTCTGCTCGAGTGGATAAATGCTGACTCGCGATGCCTGCTCAAATTCGCAACTCAAAGTGGCCGCTCCAATCAGCGACTCCCATTGGCGACTCAGCAAATGCAGCACCGCCAGCTACTCGCTGCCTGCCTCACCGCAGCCACTGCAGCTCTGCTGCTCACCGGCGCCGCCTCTGCTCAGTGTCCCGGACACGGCTGGACACACCGAGCTCACTCATGCTACAAGTGGTTCAGCGAGCCGAACTACTGGTTTCAGGCCGAGCAGACGTGTCTGTCTCACCGGGCTCAGCTCGCGTCCATCCAAAGTGAGCAAGAGAACCGACTGGTAGGTCGACTGTCTCACTGCAGAGACGCCTGGATCGGTTTGTTCGGCACCGACCTCGACCGTCTGGCCGACCCTACAAGCTACAGGTGGACGGACGGCGTAGGCGGCGTAGGGAGCTTCGAGAGACACAACTTCTCTCAGCTGGACAGCGTTCACAAGCCTCTGATCCGAAGTGACGGTGAGTGGTGGCTCAACTCACTGTATCACGAGCGGCACCCGTTTGTGTGCAAGTTGAGCGCCAACTCCAGCAGTCTCGTCGACTTGTGGTGGCGGTCGAAGGGCCGATGTCCCAGCGGCTGGTGGCTGCACGACGAGCAGTGCTACGTGATGCCGCAGTTTGAGGCCAACTTCAACGAGGCCAACTTCTACTGCCAGCGAAACTCGTCGCAGCTGGCGTCGGTGCTCACCC
>NIVC01000255.1:192500-290000 GCA_002269645.1 Macrostomum lignano
GTATACCCGCAAGGGGAAGCCGACCTGCCTGCCGCCAGGCTATCAGGTTCTGTACCTCTGCGCAAACAACACCCCCAGGGCTATCGCCCTCGTCAAAAACGACCTCCCGGCCACTATTATGCCAATGTTTTGCTCTAGAGACATGTGTACTTTCTCAGTCTTTGACTTGACCTTTGTTTCCGCCTACCTGGACATCCAGGAAGACGTCCCTCGCCCCTCCTGCAGGAGCTGGCGGACTTCTGTAACCTCCAGGACCGGAAGCTAATCGTCAGCTGCGATGCAAATGCCCACAAGACTGCCTGGTCTAGTAGCAATACTAACAGGCGCAGTGACTTACTTATTGATTTCATTAACTCCTCCTCGTTACACATTTGTAACAGGGGCAGCAAACCTACATTTATTGTTTCTAACCGGCGTGAGGTTATCGATCTCACTCTCGCGTCCAACAACGCCCTCAATCAGGTCCACAGCTGGCTGGTTAGGGATGACTTTCCATCGCTTTCCGACCACTCGTACATCCAGTACAGCATCAGCTCCGTCGGAGCCCGCCATGAGAACCGAGAGACCGCCTTAATTTGAAGAAGGCCGACTGGACAGGTTTTCGAAGAGACCTGCTAAAACTCCTAACCGAAGCCAACTTACCGGACTCCAGCGAGGATCTCCCTGGCATTGAGCATCGGTGCAACTCCCTCGTTGAGATCCTAAACACCGCCATACGCGCTAACGCCCCTAAGTCGTATTGCAGGAAGAAATACTCTCCTTGGTGGAGTCAAGAGCTCACTCGCATGAAGAAGAACACCCGCCGACTGCAACGCCTCGCAAACGGCTCGAATACCCCAGAGGATTGGGAGAACTACCACTCTGCTCTGAGGGTGTACAAAAGTACTATCCGAAGGGCTAAGAAGACCACCTCGAAGGCCTACTGCGCCAGCCTGGAAGGGCAACACCCCACGGCCCGGCTGGTCAGGTCTCTCAGGCACGACACGCTCGCTCAGTGTAACTCCCTTCTGCATCTGGATGGTAACTACACTACCAGTACCGAAGGTTCGCTAAATCTTCTTTTCTCCACCTGCTTTCCGCAGGTTGACGAACCGGAGTACGTGGTCGAAGACCACAGACCATGTGACCGTCCGCTTTTCCAGCAGTGCGCCACCCCCCGGCTGCTCCAGCTGGCGGCAAATTCCTTTAAACCGTATAAATCGCCTGGCCCTGACAATATCGCCCCCTGTATCCTTCAGGAGGCGCTAAAGCTGCAAAACTTTGCTGATTCTCTCTCTAAATTACTTGTTGACTGTTTTACTACAGGTTACATTCCCACGATCTGGAGAATGTCCAGAGTCGTGTTCACCCCGAAGCCCGCCAAGGGTGACTACACCAACGTGAAATCTTTCCGGCCCATCAGCCTCACTTCATTTTGTGTTAAGCTGATGGAGAGGCTCATCCTGTGGAGGCTTCGAGAATGCGACCCGCGCTCCGACCCCGTCAGTAAGTACCAGTACGCCTTCCAGCCCGGAAAGACGACTGAGCATGCTCTCCATGCCATTACCTCCAAGATCGAGAGTGCCATCCTTAGCAAACAACTCGCTTGCGGGATGTTTGTTGACTTCGAAGGAGCCTTTGACAATGTCCTTTTTCGCTCCTTCAGAAACTCTCTTTCCCGCAGGAATGTGAGACACAGCATTGTTCGCTGGATTTATTTTATGATCCGCAATAGGTTTGCGACATCTACGCTTCTGGGCGTCACCTACACCCGAGCGGTGATGAAAGGCGGCCCGCAAGGTGGCGTGCTAACTCCACTTCTTTGGAATCTCAACTTCTAACCGCTGACATTCCCAGCAGTATCACCAGGGCGGGCTGCGCTGATGACGTTGCCGCGGTCGTCAGCGGACCCGACCCCGCCACTCTGCGCAACCTGATGCAGCAATTCGCCGACAAGGCGGCTGACTGGGCCACGCAACATGGTCTAAATATCAGCGTCACGAAGACTGTCGCTGTCGTTTTCACCAAGCGCCGTGCGTGGAAGATGAAAAACCTCACTGTCTATGGCAGAAACATCCCCTTCAAGAAGTAGGTCAAATACCTCGGTGTGACGCTAACGCATGACCTGCGCTGGACGAAGCACCGTGATAACGTCATCGGTAGGGCAAAACGCTGCTTTGCCCAGCTGCGCAGAGCCATCGGGCCAACCTGGGGCCTCTCGCCTAGAACAGTCCGTTGGATTTATACCGGCATCATCCGGCCCAGTCTCATCTGGACTAGCGTGCTGGAGCAGAAGACCGCCCGTCAGCGCCTACACCAGCTGCAGGGCAGCATTTGTCGTGCCATCACAGGTGCGTACCCGTCTACCCCTTACGAGGGGCTGAACACTATCCTTAATCTCCCTCCGCTTCACCTATTTATTAGGGCGGAGGCTATGAAGTCCGCCTCCCGACTTATCAGAGATAAAACGTTAAACAGCGTACCCTCTGGCTTTATGCCAATGAAAACCTTAATCCCGCATATGGACTTTGTCCGCCGCGACCTCAACAACATCCACATGGACCTGGGCAATGTGGACAGTCGACTCCCCGCCCTCAACATCAGGAGGGGCTTCCAGACCGCCATCCCTGGCCGAGACAGCATTCCGCTGGATGTCGGCGTGAACCGGCGCAGCTAGGGCATTCACTGCTTCACCGACGGCTCGCTGTTCAACGGCCGCGCTGGAGCGGGTATTGCCATTTTCCACGAGGGTAAGATGCTTCTCCAGGAAAGTCTGCACCTCGGTGAGAACACCTCAGTTTTCCAAGCTGAAATTTGCGCCATTGAGCAGTGCGCCCAGCAACTGCTTCAGGCGAACATTAATAACTCTAATATTAATTTCTACACTGATAGCCAAGCTGCTATTAAGGCCTTAACCACTGAGAATATCTCCGCTGCTACAGTATCTCAATGCCACCGCAGTGTGCAATCTCTCTCAGTCCTTAACAGGATTAGAATTATCTGGACACCCGATCACAGAAACATCCTGGGCAACGAGCTCGCGGACTCTCTCGCCAAGGAGGGCAGCAACCCAGACGGCAACCACCGTCTGATGAGGCTACCCACTCCCAGGTCGCAAGTCACCCGCCATATCCACAGGTGGCTCCATCAGCAGCACCAGCTCCACTGGAACAGCTGCACCGAGTACAGGCAGAGCCGCTCTGCCATGCCTAACCTGAACAGGAAAGTCTCTGATTATCTGATTTCGCTTAACAGAACCGACCTGCCGACTACTGACGATCGCTCGCCGCAACGGCAACCAGCCTATCCAGCTGTCGTTGGGCGCCCTCGACGGTCGAGGACAGCAATGCGAGGTCATCGGCGTAGCCAAGCACGCTGAGCCGTCTCTCTGGTTGGCGTCGACCCACGCGTCACCGCAGCAGGAAGCCGTCGTCGTTGGAAGGCAGAGCAGTCCGTAGCACCCAGTCAAGCACCAAAATAAATAGGAACGGCGCTAGCGTATCTCCCTGGAGCACCCCGGAGGATGTCTCGAAGAAATCCGATAGGCCGTCCGGTGTTGAGACAGCAGCCGTCGTGCCGTGGTACAGCGCCATGACAGCAGAAATCAGCAGCTCTGGCACGTTGTACGCACGGAGCACCTCTGGGAGCGCGTCCCTCACGACCGAGTCGAAGGCCTTCCTGAAATCGACGAAGATCAGGATCAGGGTCAACTGGCGGATGCGCGCCTCCTCGATGACTCGCCGAAGAGCCAGGATCTGCGTCACTGTGCCGCGATGGGGCCGGAATCCTCATCTCAGGCCGCAGGTCCGGGTCCAGCACAGGCTGTAGCCGCGATAGCAGCATGCGGTTGAACAGCTTCGCGGCGCAGGACTGTAGGCAGATGCCTCGATGCTCCTCGAGCTTGGTGGTGCCCGGCTTCTTTGGAATGGCGACGATGTGCGCCGTGGTCCATTCGTTTGGCGCCACCTCACCGGAAAGCACGCGGTTCATCACTCTGGCGACCTCAGTGGCCACGCAGTGGATCCGCAGCGCCTCGGTGGGCACCTCGTCCGGATCAAACTTCAAAACGTCGGCTGTGCTGACAGGGGCAACGTTAAAGCTCTCCTCCGCCGGCAACGGCGTCTCCGGCGGCAGCCTCAGATTTTCTGGAAGCGGAGGGGGCGGCGCGTTGACAATGGCGGCGAAGAACTCGCGCAGCTCGTTCCTGCGCTCATCCGGAGTGTCGCCTGCCAGGTTGAGCGCAATGCGCCGCTTTCGCCCCGTCAGAGTGTTGATGACGGACCAGGCCACGCGCCCTCTGGCATCGGGCCCTGCGGCAAAGACGGCTTGGATGGCGTCATCGACAGCGGACTGCTGCCGCTGCAGGTAGACAGCCGCCAGAGCCTCCTCCGCCTCGCGAGTTTGCCGCCCACTCAGACGGAGCCTCTCCAGATCTTCCATCGCTTCGTCAATCGCGGGGTCGTCCTGCCAGACCGGCTGCCCGCGCTGGGCCGGTCGCATCAGCGGGATTGCTTGCTCCGCAGCGGCTCGAACTGCAGCGCTCACCTCCGCGTACTCGGCTCCTCCACGCTTGTCGCCCAGCGCAGTGACAAAGGCACCGGCAAAGCGACGTCGCGTCTCGGCGTCCCTGAGCGCGTGGTAGTAGCGCCGCGGTGGCCGCTTTGGCGGACGGTAGAGCGGGTCCCGAAGCCGAAGGTCGCAGATGAGCAGCCGATGGTCGGACCGCAGAGCCAGCGGCGTAATGGTGCGGCAGTTGGTGACGCAGCGGCGCTCACGAAAGCGCACAAGCACGTGGTCGAGCTGTTCCGCCGCCTCCGCTTGCAGTCCACGAAGGTCGCGAGCCTGCCCGGTGACTTGCGGAATCTGGTGTTGGCCGACACCATGTCCTGTCTCTCCAGGAAGTCCTCTAGCGCTCCGGTGTTGCCGTTCTCGCGCGCTGTCACGAACAGCGATCGCTCGGACCTACGCAGAACTGCGTTCAGGTCTCCGAGAATGACCACTGTGTCACGTTGCGCCATCTCCTCCACCCGCACCGAGAGTTGCTCGAAGAAGGCCTGAGCCTCATCGGAGCGGGTAGCAGGCGGCAGAACAGGCGGGCGTTCCGGCCGCGAAGCCGGACGTCGACCCGCAGCAGCCGAGAAGACAGTGAGACGCAGCGACAGCTCTGCTGCAGCCTCGGTCCGATCAGCGCTCCAACTTGGCGACGAAGATACACAACAATACACAACATTGGCGACGAAGATGGCAGACTTCAGTCTCAACCCACCAACGCCGTACCTGGCTAGCCCGGGCGAGCCAAGCTGCCCGTGGCCAAGGTGGAAAAGTCAGTTCGGGATCTATTCAACAGCAACTGAACTGGACAAAACGTCGGAGGCGAGACAAATGGCCGTCCTTCGACACTGCCTCGGGCCGGAGGGCCAACGGCAGGCGGAAAGCGTGGAGGCGAACGACATGAAGAAGCTGCTCGAAGAACTGGACAAAATCTTCGTGCCGAACAAAAGCATCATCGTAGCTCGCTACAGGTTTCGGTGCAGGGAGCAGCAACCAGGGGAGCCGGTGCAGCAGTTCGTCAGAGATCTCCAGCAGCTCGCGGCCGATTGCGCATTCAAGGACCTGACAAAGTAGATGGTCCGCGATCAGCTTATCGAGAAAACGTGCATGCCACGTATCCGTAAGAGGCTGCTGATGGAACCAGACGACCTGACACTGGAGAAGTCCCTGCAGCTCGCCAACCAAATCGAGACAGCCATCAACGAAGCCAAGGTCCTCAACGGCATATCAGGGGCGTCTCAAAAGACAGTGCACGCCGTCTCTAAGCAGAAAGTCCGAACCAAGCCAGTAGTATGAGTTTATGCAACTCTGCCGCACTTGCACTGCGGAGATAGGCGGTAATGTAAAAGGATAGGAGGGCGTAAAAGAGCCAGCTGAGATAGCCAATTGAAATAAGGGGCGTAGGGTGGGTGTGCGATTGGCTGGGTGGCGGGTGGTGAAACGCTTATGCAACTCTGCCGCACTGGGGGAGGCAGGTAGCAAAGCAAAGAATTGGAAGGTTTTGGAATAGCAGAGTAAACAAATTAAAAACAAGGTAGGCATAGCGTGGAAACGTCCACCTCAATCTGTGCCTGGCCTATGCAACTCCTCGGCGTCCCCCACTGTGCTTATCCTATAGCATGCCTATGCAACTCTCACTGTGCAGGGACAGAGAGTTGAGCTCTAAAACAGTTGTTCAACTCTGCCTCACTATTTGTCAGTGCGGAGTGAAATAGATAAGAGAGAGGCTCGGTCTTCTTGAATGTCTGCCTCTGGCACTGCTAATAATAAATGGGCAATAAACTTTGTAACGGGTTGTGTGGCTGATGCCGACGAGCAGCCGCTGCTTGATGCCGAATAAGCAGAAAATGGGGTGGGTGCTCATTCTGACACCCACCCCACTCCGCTTTGAGGGTATATAAGCCCCCGATTTTTAAATTCAACGGTAAATCTATTTTTTTCTTGAATTCGATTTCCCAAGTTTTTCGAAGTGATTTTGTGTGAACTATGGATATTAGTGAAGGTTACAGAGTGCAGGTGCAAGAATTCGAAGGCCAGAAATACATTGCGATCAGGAAGTTTTACCGACATGGCAGCACAGCAAGCCTCAAGCCTGGTGTTCCTGGCTTCAACCTGAATGTGCAGCAGTGGACGAAGCTAAAGGAGTTAAAGCGCTCGCTGGTGAAGTCAGCTCTGAACAACGAGGTCAAGGTCATCAAGCTGGGCTTCGACAAATTTGTTCAAGTCAAGGATGGCCTCATCTGGCTGAAGCGGCTGCCTGAGGACTGCTGTGATGAATTTATGAAGCGTAACACCGTGCCACTGTCTCCGAAGCTCTGGCAGAAGCTGTGGCAGACTTCGGACTGGATAGACCAGCAGCTATCAGAGCCCTACCAAGGCGCGGGGGCGAAGTACGAGCTGAGCTCATCCGAAGATGAGGACGAAGACGCCACCCTCATACTGCCAGTCAAGACTGAGCCTGCTGAAGGCGAGGAGGAGGTCGGCTCACCATCGGAGATGACAACCGACATCGAGACTGTGACTTCCACACCTTTGGCCAGAGCCGGCACATCGACTGGGAACATCCCGGCGGAGGACACGGACCCGCTGTGGCAGGATCCGCTGTGGTACCGATTCCGGGCTCATGCCGCTGAGGTGGAGAACAATCGGAAGCGGAAACTGCCATATCCTCTGCGCAGGCAGGAGACAATGAAGGTGTCTAAGCTGCGTTTTGAAGACTGAGCTGGAGGTTGGATGAGACTGGTGAGACTCAATGGATAATTCAGTTTGCTTTGCTTTTGTCTAATTTTATTCAGCTAATTTAAGTTTTGACAATTGTCGTAAACGTTTAGTCTTATTTATTCAGGTGTTAACAAACCAAGTTTACACTTAAATGCATGCAATTTATACTTATTTTCACTACTCAATGTTACTATTTTCTGCAATCTTCTTTTCACGATCACCAACTGTTCGCAATCCCCAAGTTAAAAAAATATAATAAGTGTACGCTGTATGAGTTTAAATATTGGAATAAAACATGTCTTTAAAAACGCCAATCGTTGTTCTTAAGAAAAACATACCTGTGTACATCTGGTTCTTTTTCATTTGAGGATGGAAAAAATTTACTTTGACCCACAACAGCCGGCTAGTTTTTCTAGTGCTTCCAAACTGTTGAATGAAGTTAGGAGAAGAGGAGATCGCAAATCCACTAAGTGCATAGAACAGTGGCTCAGTGAGCAGCCAGTGCACACCCTACACAAGCCAGCTAGAAGGCGATATCCAAGGGCTCCAATCATAGTGCGGGCTATCGATGATCAGTGGGAACTTGACTTGGTAGAAATGATTCCATTCGCAAAGTATAATAAAGGCTACAAATATATTCTTGCATGTATTGACGTACTGTCAAAGTGTGCTTGGGCCAAGGCACTGAAAAATAAAACTGCTACAGAAGTGAAGTCAGC
Organism: Macrostomum lignano; assembly: GCA_002269645.1. Lineage (NCBI taxonomy): Eukaryota > Metazoa > Platyhelminthes > Macrostomidae > Macrostomum > Macrostomum lignano. Next base: position 200,471 of record NIVC01000255.1, read on the forward strand.
TTTCGAAAGCATACTGAGAAGTTCAAAGCGCCAGCCACGCACAGTTCGCACAGATCAGGGGAAGGAATTTATCAACTCCACTTTCCGTCAATACTGCATTGACAGAGGGATTCTGGCTTTCCCAACTAACAGCGAGCAGAAGGCGGCTGTCATTGAGCGATGGAATCGGACTCTGAAAAGTAGAATGTGGCGCTACTTCACCTACAAGAGCACACTGCACTGGCTTGATGTACTGCCTAAGCTAGTAAAATCCTACAACAATACTTACCACAGAAGCATCAAAATGGCACCCACTAGTGTCTGCAAAGAGAATGAATCTGAAGTGTGGATGAACCTGTGCGACGGAAAAGCAGTCGAGACTCTAGAAAAATTAAAGAAGCCTAAATTCGCTGAAAACCAGTCAGTGAGAATTTCCAATGCTCCACGGCTATTCAAAAAGGGATACAAAGCGAGCTGGAGTGAGGAAGTGTACACCGTGGTGAGCAGAGCCCCAAAACATTATCCCTACATGTACAAGATTAAAGACATGCGGGGGCAAGAGATTCGAGGACTCTTCCATGAGCACGAGCTGCAGGCTGTCCCAGACTCACATTCTCAATTCTCAATGTGATTGAGAAGATCCTGAAAACGGAGAAGCGGAAGGGAAAAATTCGCTATCTGGTGAAATGGGCCGGCTACGACTCGACTGGCTGGGTGGATGAAAAAGACTTAAGAAAGGTTTAGCTTTGGCACATCCCTCATCATGAAGTTTATCTTTATAATGCGAACTATTTTGATTAACAGTGAGCATGCTGAAGGTACTCCTAGTGACTTTAATTTTTACCGCCTTCACCTATTTACTTGGATCGAAATTTGGACTATGAGGCAGGTCTGGCTGAAATCCATCTGCCTGCTGCATGGTTCAATGTTGATGAGCCTTACTGCTTCACTGTCTCAGATGGAAGAGAGCATGAGGCCCTGGTTCTTCAACCCGGACGCTTTGCTAGAGTGGAGGAGCTGGTGGAGCGCCTGAATGAGCTGCTGGCCAACTCTGATTCGCTGTTCTTTGATGCAATGAGTGACAGGGAGTCTGAGATGGAGGCTGATGGGTCCGGCCTGATGGGGCGTAGTGGCAACAGGGAATTTGGTATAAAATTTGAAATCCGGAACTCACGAACTGTGGTGCACAACAACACTCAGCATCGTCGAGCAACTGGAGCGTTGTTGGCGCGGATTTCAGCGCGGAATCAAATGATAGACCTGGTGTAGTAAAGTAGTGGGCCGGGTCAAGACCGTCATCATGGAGACTCAAACGGCGAAAGTTCTGAAAAACATCGGCAAGTTGACGGATGTCAAGCTGCAGGTAGGCAAGCATGTAGTCGTGCAAATTTTTTGCTTCGATCTGCTCCCAGGCTTTGCGCGCATGAGCATAGCTCTTCTCACTGCAAGCTGTCTTTGTCAGAGAGTTGAAAAACTCTTCTCTGCTCGGAAGTTCGGTCACTGCCAAACTCGCGGGGGATTTGACGAAATCAAAGGGAAAGACTCCCTTGATAGACAAAGTTTCATTAGTTAACTTTGGAAAGCAGCTTTTCATTTGCTGAGTGAATTTTCTGTCCTGGAGAGGTAAGTTGCGAATCAGTTTGTCTAGACCCGCGTTTAAAAACTGGAATGAATCGAGGAACTGCAGAGTGAAGAAAATTATTTTCTTTTTGCCTTTCGGTAGAGTGATTTCGGCGATTGGGAAATCTACTCGAAGAGACATATAGCGTTCAGAAGTCTGAGGAATGACACTCAGCTTCCAGTTTTTCATATTTCCTAACGCTGTTAAAAACAGGAGGTGCATGTCATAATTTCGGAGATTATGGAAGAAAATCGGCAGAAATCTTCGGCGAAGTTGCGCTAATTTGTTACACCGTGAACATGCGGCGCCTTTGAATTTTCCAGTCAGATGATCATGGTCATAGTGCTTGTCATTAGTGTCAGTAAACTGTTGATCACAGTAATGACAGTTGGAGGATTCACTGAAGATTTGACTAGCAGTAGTGTCTGCTTCAGCCGTTTGGTAGCTGTGCCTTCTGTTCCATTCATAGACTTCTCGAGCCACGCGTTCCAGCTCATGAAGAAACGTTTCCATACACTCGAATGGATTCGAACTGGAGACCAACTTCACCTGATCTTGATCCTTGAGTGGTGGTCCTTTCATGCCTTCACGAGCAACGAGTAGAAATCCACCCGCTGCAGGCAGATGCTCATAAAGACAGTTTTGCCAGTTACCATGCCCTCATCTGGTCTTGCTTGTACATGACTGCTGCTGCTGCTGCTGCTGCTGCTGCTGCTGCGTGTGCTGCAGACTTGCTCATTGTCGCTGACCTCCATTTCCCCAACCTTCTGATGCATGACCTCTCGAGTGTGGGGGCCTAGCGGAGAATTAAATGCTTCAATATCAGCATAGATAGCGAACGGTGCTTCAATAGTTTTGAAGTAGTTTTGAAAAGACAGCACGCTGCGCTTCTCAGTAGGAACTCGTTCCTTGACAGCAAACTCATTAGAGCGATAGCACTGCTCTCTGTGCTCACTTAGCTTCTGATCAGTTACGAAAGAGCTCAAGCAGCGTTCACACCACTTTCTGTGGTAAAGACCGCTTTTACTGTTTAGTAGCCTATCAAGGCTCACAATTCCGCACCCGTGTTTATCCTCTTCATCCTTGTTAGCTGATTTGTTCAATAGTACGAGTAGGAGAAGAACTACTTTGCGACTGCATGCGACTTCAACTCGTGGCTGCCTCAGCACACTGACACCGTTACTGCTTGACCAAGAAAAAACTACAAAACATAACCTTGGGTTCAATAATTCGATTCGATTTAGCTGGTTGAGTCCAACGGGTAAGGAAATTCCTGAAAAATTGATATCGTTCAACCAGTCCTTGTAAGTATAAAGCCTTTGAGGGTTTTTCCTCAAATTCTCATCACCGTGATGCAGCACTGCAAGGCAGGCATACAAAAAACAATCAGAGCCAGTACTAGGAGGATTGATGACAGCTTTTTTTGCCTTCAGCAGAGGAGGTAATTCAAAATTGCTTGCGTGACCAGAGTAGAAGCGCAGTCTTTGACCAACCGCAATATTCAAGTCGATGCAGTTGACGCGCACAATCACCCAACCACTGCCATTTGTGTTCATCTTCTCAATGATGCCTTCGCAACCATCAATCTGCTGCTTCCACCAATCATCAAAGCAAGCGGCGTCATTGACAGGTTGCAAACGAGTGCTTACCCATCTTTCTTCCTGGTTCACCACTTCACCAGCTTGGATTCTGTTCATTCGGATGCTCATTTTTAGCTGCGCTCTAACTAAAAGATTTGGATTCACCATCTTCTCGAATACAATTCGCTGTACTGCTTCCCTGCTCCGTCGGGCGAGTTCAAATGGGTCACATGGTGCATCGCTTGGCACGGAAATTCGATACACCACCAGGGTTTCGTTGTGCGCACTTGCTACTTGCTGAATGTCTAAAATAAAAAAATTAACAGCTTTGCTTATTCTCTGTTACTCAAAGGATGGTATTCCATGATAATGAAATTTAGACTCAATAAGCACACTTAAATCGAATTTCTCGATTTTTAAATACAAAACTTTCGAATGCACCCAGGAATTAAATAACTTAAGGCTGAAATTAAAAATGTTGTTGACTCACGATAAGGATGAATATTGCTGGCACCGTTGTTTTCGATCAAGCTGAGTTCCCTTCCTGCACTGCCGCCGCCGGTGTCGCTTCCTGCACTGCCGCCGCCGGTGTCGCTTCCTGCACTGCCGCCGCCGGTGTCGCTTCCTGAACTGCCGCCGCCGGTGTCGCTTCCTGAACTGCCGCCGCCGGTGTCGCTTCCTGAACTGCCGCCGCCGGTGTCGCTTCCTGAACTGCCGCCGCCGGTGTCGCTTCCTGCACTGCCGCCGCCGGTGTCGCTTCCTGAACTGCCGCCGCCGGTGTCGCTTCCTGAACTGCCGCCGCCGGTGTCACTTCCTGAACTGCCGCCGCCGGTGTCGCTTCCTGCACTGCCGCCGCCGGTGTCGCTTCCTGAACTGCCGCCGCCGGTGTCGCCTGAATCTTCGGCGGAACTAGAATCTGACAAATCGTCAGCAGATTCTGACAAATCGTCAGCAGATTCTGACAAATCGGCAGCAGATTCTGACAAATCGGCAGCAGATTCTGACAAATTTTCAGCTGAATCCGACAAATCTTCCCGAGATTCAAGCTCCGAAAAATTCTGAGCCGACTCCGATGCATCTTCGGAAGAATCTGTCAGATTGACCCAGTCCATATCACCGGTCTTGTCATTCAGTTACTATTCACGATCGTTATTCAGCTGTAAGATGTAACGTCAAAGTGCGATAAAATTTAGATTAATTATTCAAAATTTTATACTTTAACTATTTGCTTTTCCTTACCGTGTGCTGACTATACTACATGAAAATTGATGTACATATGTAATATGAAATAAAAAAACACAAGATCGAACATGTTCATCCAAAATAAACTACTGAATCATATCAGGCTGTAAAACTTTCAACTTATATTTGTCAAACTTTCAAGGTGTTCGGCCACAGAGACAGCAGGTAAGTTTCAAACACCCGAAATATTAATGTAAAAACTTGTATTCATGATTGAGTCGAAAATTGACACCATTCAGCGGCTGCTCGATGACACCATTCAGCGGCTGCTTGTTGACACCATTCAGCGGCTGCTCGATGACACCATTCAGCGGCTGCTTGTTGACACCATTTAGCGGCTGCTCGATGACACCATTCAGCGGCTGCTCGATGACACAATTCAGCGGCTGCTCGATGACACCATTCAGCGGCTGCTCGATGACACCATTCAGCGGCTGCTTGTTGACACCATTCAGCGGCTGCTCGATGACACCATTCAGCGGCTGCTCGATGACACCATTCAGCGGCTGCTCGATGACACCATTCAGCGGCTGCCCGTTGACACCACTCAGCGGCTGCTCGTTGCCACCATTCAGCGGCTGCTCGTTGATGTCGAATGCCTGGTCATTATCATCTCCATAGTCACTGGGCTCCTCGTTGAAGTTCATATCGGGGCTGCCCATCCTGAGCTGTTTACCCCGAATATGTGGCGGCTGACGAACAAGCGGTTCAACGGAATGATGTGCAGTTCCACGGCCGACAAAATCATCATCGCTATTGGCTTCTGCGACTACAACGTTGATGACCTCGTTAAGAACTTGCTTTCTCGCAGCCTGCTTCTTTTCTTGCTCCTGCGCTTTTTGGAGAACATTACGTCGCAAATCGCGGATCCCTTCATCACCAGAGGGCAGCAGCTGGTGTCCTCGATGGCGAGAGGCCGAGATATTTTTCCCAGGCTTTATAATGCCACACTGCCAGCAGACAGACCATGTACAGCGCTTACAGTTTAGATAGCGACCTGCCTTAAGTGCTCCAAGAACACTTTTTTCGCAGCTTAGACAAACTTCAAAAGTTGAGAGGGTTGCCTCAGTCTTGCTTTTTGTTTTTATTTTTAAAAGCTAGCTTGTATTAGTGTGATTGCTTGTGAAAGTAGAGCAGTCCGAGTCAGTCCAGGTCTCGGATTAATTGCTGTTTACTCGTATATATATGTAAATGAACCGCTAGGGGTCCTTATATTGTTTATTTCTTCTCTCGTATTTTTTATTTATGTATTATTATGATATAATACAGGTACGCTCGTACTATTACATTCACTACCCCTCCAATCATATCAAAGAAGCAAGAAGCCCACCCCACAGCACAACCCGTTACAAAGTTTATTATCCATTTATTAGCAATGCCAGTGCGCCAGAGGCAGACACTCAAGACCGGAGCCTCGCTCTCTTATCTATTTCACTCCGCACTGACAAATAGTGAGGCAGAGTTGAACAACTGTTTTAGAGCTCAACTCTCTGTCCCTGCACAGTGAGAGTTGCATAGGCATGCTATAGGATAAGCACAGTGGGGGGCGCCGAGGAGTTGCATAGGCCAGGCACAAATTGAGGTGGACGTTTCCACGCTATGCCTACCTTGTTTTTAATTTGTTTACTCTGCTATTCCAAAAACCTTCCAATTCTTTGCTTTGCTACCTGCCTCCCCCAGTGCGGCAGAGTTGCATAAGCGTTTCACCACCCGCCACCCAGCCAATCGCGCACCCACCCTACGCCCCTTATTTCCATTGGCTATCTCAGCTGGCACTTTTACGCCCTCCTATCCTTTTACATTACCGCCTATCTCCGCAGTGCAAGTGCGGCAGAGTTGCATAAACTCATACTACTCAAGCCCAGAACGCGCAAGGACAGCGAGAAGTGCAGGCGATGCGGCGGCGACTACAGCAAGGAGCACAAGTGCCTGGCAATGGGAAAAACGTGCAACAACTGCAGTAAGCTGAACCACTTTGCCGCTGTGTGCCGAAGCAAGACGGTGGCGACAGTCGGCGAGGAGGTGAGCACCATCCTGCAAGTCGCGAACCAGGATCCGACTGCCGTCCACAACATCGAATGCGCGGTCCGCGACGAGCTGCTGACGCTGACGCTGGACAGCGGTGCCTCCGTGTCGGTGATCAGCATGTCCGACTTCCAGAGAGTTCGACGACACGCAACCAAGGGAAGCGGACCTCCAGCACGGCTCGTGGCCTACGGTGGCTCGCACATCAGGACCTACGGGACAGCGACGCTCCCGGTCACGTTCAAGGAAAGGACGGCCTCGGTCTGTTTTCAGATCACCGAGGGCAGCTCAAGCCTTTTTGGACGCTCCGACTTCTCGAATTTTGGTGTCTCTTCAAATTAACCATCTCGGTGACGAGGGCTCACAACTCCAGGACAACTCCAAGGACCTCTTCGAGCCGATCAGGCAGCAGTCCAGCACGCCAGCAGGAGCCTGGGAAGATCTGCAGCTCGACATATGCGGCGAGTTCAAACGGGCACCAAGGCACCAACGATTTGCGATCGTCCTGGTTGACAAATTTAGCCGGTGGCCGGAGGTCGCGCTAGTGGAAACTGTCACCACGAAGTCCATCATCAACTTCCTCGAGGTCATCTGGTCGAGGTAAGGCATCCCCAAGAGCATCACAACTGACAATGGACCCTAGTTTGGCCGAGAGTTCGAAGAGTACCTGGCGAGCCTGGCGATCGAACACAAGCGAACGGCGGTGTACTGCCCAGAACAAAACGGCAATGTCGAACGGTTCAACCGCACCCTCGGCGAGGGCGTGACGGCACACCTAGTCGCCGGGTGGACCTTCTGCAAGGCAGTTCGAGCTGTCGTCGCGGCCTACAGGGCGACCCCAACGCACGTCACGGGTTCGAGTCCACGCGAGCTCATGACTGGCCGACCAATGCGCACCCCGCTGCTCGCACTCCAACCGGACTCGGAAGCCAAGCGGACGATGTCGGCTCATGACCGGGTCGCCACGGCAAAGCTACGAGCAAAGAGCGTCACCGACCGTCGGCGGCATGCATCGGCGACGCGGACCGCCGTCATCCAAGACGGCTCCTGGGTGCACATCTCCAAGCCGGTGGCACCTGGCAAGCTGGAGCCGAAGCTCGCCGGGCCGTTCCGGGTTCGCAAGCGATTCAAGACAACCGTGCTGCTCGAAAACGGCAACCGGTGGCACCTGCGGCGCTGCGTGCCGGCCGGACCTGGAAAAGGAAGCGACGATGACGGCGACGCGAAGCTCGACGAAGGTGGCGGTGGCCCGGAGGTGGATCCGCCAGGACCGCCTGATGATCTCGCTGGGGACCCGCCGGCACCCCCGCCGGTGCTGAGAAGGTCAGAGCGCGAGCGTCGCCCGCCAATGCGCTACCCGAACTGAACCGTGTATGATGCACTGAACGGACAATTGTTCAATACACAACAATATGCAAACAGCTAATATATCTGTACCTAGCAGGGCTGAGCTCTAGCTGAATTGTCAGTGTAATTGCGCAATGTCTTCATTCTGACTGATGCTCTATTTTAAAAGCTATTTAATTAAGAACTTAGAAGGCTGCAAGTGTGACTGAGGTATTTGTAGTTTCAAGTAAAGACAGACATGGCAAAGGCGAGTCTAAACCAAGTGTTTTTTTATGAGCTCAAAGTGAGGGACAATTTGAAGCGCAAAATTCGAGAGAAAAGTAAAGCCTCTTCTTCCAAGACGGTCAATTGTTCTAAAAAGTGAGAAACCGGAACTGCGGCAAGAAAAGGCGCCCGGAACAGTAGCGGCGTGTGTTATTTACTGAGGATGAATTCAGGGAAAAGATCAAAACACTGCACGTCGATCGTTTTTTATAAATTATCGTTTTTTGACCCGTACATCACAATTCGGATATCGCAAAGCAAACCTTAGTTTTTCGGCCGGATATTTCAACCTGCTTGTGACTTCCGGGAGGGGAGACTGCAAGTACCCCGGAGAACGTAAAGCAGCTTGAGATATCCGGACCGGATACTTTAAGATGCTTGGAATATCTGGGGGGGGGAGATCAGAAAGCACCTGCAATAACCGAGGGGAGATCAGAAAGTAGTTGTACTATCTGGGCGGACAACACAAGACACGGATATCCGAAAGTATAATACCGGGCCGCTGTCAGATCGCTGAGATAGGCGATTTCGCTTCTGCACTCTGCCCCTCTCTCTCTGGCTTTTTCCCGTGTTGTAAAGTTGTGTCCGTAAGCCTGCATCAGTGTCTACATGGCAGCAAAAACAGCAATTCTACACTACAATTATTATTTCTGCTCGAGCATTTAACCCCAGCAACAATTGAATGCAGCCGCTCAGCCCCTGCACCTGTCCCACACGCGATAAGACACGCCCGGCAATTCACGCAAAAAAGCAGAAAAGCTCCGAGAAGCGGCTCCTGAAAAGCCGGGAATTTTCCGGCCCTCCTGGCGGTCCGAGCGGCTCCGCCCGTGAGAAGCGGCAGCTGCAGCCGCAACGGCCGGCTCTGCCACAGCGCCTCTTCAGCGCCTTGTCGGTGGCGGCCCTGCGGCCTCACTCTGGCGGCCTCAGCAACTCGGCTGCTGTCACGATCGCAGCTCCACAGTGAAACGTGACTCGGACAGCCACATCGGACCTGCAACTGCAGCAGAACCTCAGCTGAGGCCGCGCCACTCAATCTGGCGAGATTCCACGCCCTCCACGCATTCCAGCAGCAGCTCGAGTGGATAAATGCCGACTCGCAATGCCTGCTCAAATTTGCAACTCAAAGTGGCCGCTCCAATCAGCGACTCCCATTGGCGACTCAGCAAATGCAGCACCGCCAGCTACTCGCTGCCTGCCTCGCCGCAGCCACTGCAGCTCTGCTGCTCACCGGCGCCGCCTCTGCTCAGTGTCCCGGACACGGCTGGACACACCGAGCTCACTCATGCTACAAGTGGTTCAGCGAGCCGAACTACTGGTTTCAGGCCGAGCAGACGTGTCTGTCTCACCGGGCTCAGCTCGCGTCCATCCAAAGTGAGCAAGAGAACCGACTGGTAGGCCGACTGTCTCACTGCAGAGACGCCTGGATCGGTTTGTTCGGCACCGACCTCGACCGTCTGGCCGACCCTACAAGCTACAGGTGGACAGACGGCGGCGGCGTAGGGAGCTTCAAGAGACACAACTTCTCTCAGCTGGACAGCGTTCACAAGCCTCTGATCCGAAGTGACGGTGAGTGGTGGCTCAACTCGCTGTATCACGAGCGGCACCCGTTTGTGTGCAAGTTGAGCGCCAACTCCAGCAGTCTCGTCGACTTGTGGTGGCGGTCGAAGGGCCGATGTCCCAGCGGCTGGTGGCTGCACAACGAGCAGTGCTACGTGATGCCGCAGTTTGAAGCCAACTTCAACGAGGCCAACTTCTACTGCCAGCGAAACTCGTCGCAGCTGGCGTCGGTGCTCACCCAGTCTGAGCTGGACTTTGTGAACAAGCTCAGCTTCGGAATCGACAGCTGCGAGTCGGCAGAGCTGCTCGACTCGGTGTGGCTCGGCCTCATCAAGCTGAACCCCTGCTTCCCTGACAGTGCGGGTCGCGAGCTCTGCTACCAGTGGACGGATTTCTCAGGGAAACACGACAACAAGCTGCCCGCATGGGAGACTGGACACCCGGACAGTGCGGACTGGACTGTGAACTGCGTCACGCTGTCAGCTGGTCGACTGCGCAGTGACAGGTGCCACAGCAGGCACAGGTTCGTGTGCAAGACGGAGGCGTCGGACGGCATTGTGGCTGCGTTCGACTTCAGGAGGGGCCTCGACAACCTGGTGGACCCGCGCACCTTCGCCATCGAGGACCAGTTCGGCGTGGAGAGGTCGGCAGAGGACGGGGCCTGCTTCAAGCAGAATTTCAGTGCCAGTTATGGGGAGTTCTACAATGTCGGAGCTCCCGTGGCATTCAATGAGTCGATCTGGAATGCAGCAGAGTGGACCATGTTCTTCAGGCTGACTCGGAGCAACAGCAGCTTTGTTCAGTTTCTGTCAGTCCCGATCGACCATTTGCACCCAGATTGGAGGGAAAGCCTTTATGCTAACATTTATCAATATTCTGGGGACAGATTTAGATTTGATGTTTGGCAACGCGACGTTGGAAACCCAACGCATTTCCTTTGGCATCACAACAAACACTACTTCAACGGATCGGGCTGTGCTGGCAGCTGGTGCGACATTCGGCTGGCAATGAAGAACCGCATTTTGGATTCTCCTGCCATCGGAGAGCCTCTGAGCGTTCACTATTTGAACTCGACTTATGTGGCTGAGGAACTGGGACTGCAGCATCTGCAGCTCGGAAATATTTACCCATCTGCTTCCCAGCGGCTCTGCGTAAGGTGCTTCGGAGTCGCCCGCAGGCAGCTGAGCGCCGATGAGGTGCGGCAGGCGATGTCGGCCTTCTGCCCCTGAGGCTGCGGACTGCGGCACTTCGAGACTGGTAGTCAATAAAGCCTTTTATTGCTAACTCTGACTTTGTTTCCAAAGTATACACGACAGGTTAAGGAACTGGCAAATATTTTATTTGTTTTAAGCTTTTGTCTTTTACCGAGAATGTACGCTCGTATGTGGTGACGCAGGGGGATCCCGGTCGTTTCTCCCGGAGTTCGGGCTCGCTCGCTGACTCCCATTGCCGCTGAAACGTTTCTTCGGCCAACCTATCTCCTTCCTGCTTGCGCATCACTTCGTCCCGTAGATCATTCGGCATCTCGTCGTCGTCCAGCATCTCCTCCGCAATTTCCAGTAGCTTATCGGGCTCCAAAATCATGCTTCCAAACCAATCATACAGCTTTCGGCGGAACGGGCAGGATAGCAGCCGGTACGCTTCCTCGCACTCCTGGAACTGCTGCTTGAGGATGCTGTCGCCTTTCTTGTCAGGATGGGACTCCCGAGCTCGACGGTAGAATGCTTTCCGGATTTCTGAGGTCGTAGCTTCTTTGGTAACACCCAGTCGCTCATACAGATTCGACATCCTAAAACCGTTTAAAACTTCTGCTACCAGTATCAAATGGGTTTATCTGCTTCCTTCGCCGATATCTCTACTACGCGTCGTACGCCTGCCCGGGTCAGAAGTAAACCGGCTGTCCGAACCGGTCCGGGGGTCTCCGTCGTCGTTGCGGTCGGATACCGTCAGGCAGAGGCTCGGGTTCGATCTCCACTTCCAGGTGATGTTCAATCACTTCAGGCACCGGTGGCTCCAGCTCAGCCATCCTGTCCTCGTTCTCCACCAGTAATCCCTCGTCGCGAATCAGGGGAATTAGTTGTCGGACGCCTTCCTCAAGCTCTGGCAGTCTAGCGCAGAAGATGTCGTCCTCGTCGTCGTCCTTCTTAGCATTCTCATCCTGTTCCAATATTCTATCACACCCAATTTTATTATCAATTGGTTTACAAAGGCAGTCTTTTATTGTTTCATCTATTTTATAAAAAAATAAATTTAACTAAACTCCTGTATGTCCAGCAGCTTTAGCAGCAGCTAAAACAAGTTTGCGCGGAGTTTTTAAACCATCACCAACAGCTCTTTTGTTATTTATTGATCTAACAATCCTTTTATACAAATTGGTGTTTTAAACACCCCCTACTCCTAACTCATCATAAAAATTTTTAGCACTTACTAATTCGTCCCTAGTATATAAATCAGCATTAAACTTTACTCTAGGGTTCATAATAATATTATATGCTCCACCTAATTCTCTATATAGCTCATTCCGATTTTTATCAACCCCACCAATTCGATAATTACCACCACCTAAATCCATCACATCAATACTTCGCGGCGCAGCGTTCGGATATTGTTCAACTTCACCCCGTTCTTCACGCCTAATCTCTGCAACTCTCAATACTGCTTGATCAACATCATAAGCAGGCGGCTCATCCTCCACAACATCATCCTCTTTTGGCTCCGTATTCTTAGCAATTTTGTCAAGAAGGTCTTTATCTGTTTTTTCTAGTTCAATAATTTTCCCCGTAATCGGATTAACAAAAGGAGCAGCCAATTTCTTACCAGCTAACTGTATTCCTAACTTTCTTTTTTGTAAATTTCTAACAAAATCAGAATATCTTTGCTTCTCTTTATAAATCGCTAACTCTCCATCAACATCCATAAATTGACTCATTTTTTAACATAAAAAACATTTTTTTAACTTAAAAAAATGGCCGAAACAAAAACCATTTGGAGTGATAAATTTCATTTCAAAAAGTATCGTCAGTATATTAATGAGGTCAGGGCAAGAGATTTAAATTTTACTCTACCAACAAGTGATAATTCAAATAACTTTACTACGGGAACAGTAACGTTTGACATTGCCGCAACAACCAGCATATTGGATATGAAAAATGCATTTTTCCACGTTAGATGGTTGTATACCAGAAACGATGGAACTGCTCTTGCAGCCGGTGATATCGCCGATAGGTCTGGTATTATTATAGAAAATGATTGGTTTTATAAATGTTTTTCACAAGCCCAACTAACTGTTAATGGAGCCGAGGTTGAGACAGCATCAAACCCAGCAGAGATTAATGGAGTTTTGAAACATTTAAATTATACACATTTATCAAAACAGGTTGGTGATAGTGTTGGATGGATGCCGGATAAGGGTAATGGTCAAGCAGTAGTTTTCCCCAACGTGCAAAACGCAGCTGGCGCAGATACCGCAGCTCTTTTTGCTTATCTTAATACCAATATAGTTCCAGTTGTAACTACCATGACCAACAAAAAAGATATGAACACCGGCTTCATAGATCGCCAGAATAAATTCCCAGTCGCGGTTTTAACCACAGCAACCGCATATGAGCAGGACTTTTCAATCTTCCCACTATTTGGGTTCTTCTCACCAAATCGGGTATGGAAAGGATTAAAATTTGGGATACAGTTGCAAATATCTGGTGGATATCAGCCTAGGATACTTTATGGAAATTCGATTTCAACCGATATAGCAGTTCGCATAGCTTCAATTCAATTAGTCGTACCAACTATTGAGGTAACGGCTCCGCTTTTAAAACACATCGATGATCAGTTATTGGTTGATCAAGAAATATTTTATTTGAATCGTCGGCACTTTATGCGAACCATTAATAACAATCAGGATTCATTCCAGTGGCAGATAATGCCATCAAAACGTCGGGTGAGATATATTTTTGTTTGGTTTAAGATAACAAACAGAAGGAGTAAAAGAGCAAATGGAGACTTATATTGGCTTCAATCGGGTGACGTAGCAGCACAAGCAGCCACCGCAACTGACAACGCGGTTTCGGCGATTAACGAGTTTAATGTCCAGAATATCCGCCTGCAGGTTGATGATCAATATTATCCAGTTAAAGATCCCCTTAATCTAAACACAGCAAATAATAATGTTAATGATTTTATAAAATATTATCAGGATTATGTCAAAAATGAAGCGTATGCTGTTCCTCAATATACTCCTACAGAGTTTCTAAACATTCACCTAGTGGTTGTTTTTGATCTAACCGCACAGAAAGAAAACGTAGCCAATGTTGGTTTGAATTATATTTTGGAGATTAATAAAACCGGTAATCAGGCACTAGACGCCCACGTATTGTTTCTAGAGGAGTTTATGTCAATTGCTAAAGCCGACGGCACCATCGTTCGGGACGCGCAAATTTAAGCGGTGCAGGTCTCCGACCGTCGCGCCAATTTAAATTATATCCTTAAAAATGGTAAAAGCAAAACATAATAAGATATTTCCAAATGATCCTTTCCTTTGTTTAGTAATTGGTGGGTCGGGTAAAGGAAAAACACACTTTGTTTATGACCTTTTAACAACCGATGGAATGTTAGACTATAATAATTTATTAATATATACTAACAAACCTAGAACAAAATATTATGAATTTCTTAAACACGGATTAAAAAACAAATTAAAAAAGATGTCTTGTTTGGAATGTTAAGAGCATATGAGCAATATGAGGATGACGACGAACCAAAATTTACACTCGATGACATTGAGTATTTATGTAAAACAACGGCACAATCGGACAAAAACATTATCATCAACAACCGAGCCCCAACAGTTAGAGTATCAACCCGATTATCCTATGATCAAATTCCAAAACATGATAAAACACTAATTATTTTTTATGATTGTATTAACGATGGCGATCAAGAATTGCAAAAAGAAATTTTTGTTAGTGGTAGAGAAGATGGAATTGGGGCTTTTTATCTAACACAATCCTTTAGAGAATTAGAGACGATTATAAAAAAGAATGCTAGCTGTTGTGTAATGTTTGATTTAGATAACTATGATCTACAAAATATACACGCCAGATTTAATCCTGGGTTGGATACAAAACCATTTAAAAGCATGTGTAAAAATTTTTGGGATGACAGCCAATACAAACATATATATATATCAACCCCGGGTAAGAAAGAAAACATCGGATCTTAACAAATCTGATAAAAGAAGATAATGACGATGAGGACGAGGATTAAAGCTTTCCCACTATAAAAATGGCTACAAATTTGGATACTATAAAACAATTGGTCGATCGAACGAGTTCAAAATTTAGTACAACCTTAGAGTTTATAATGACAAGCAGCGAACAACGGATTCAATTGCGCGATCCGTTACAACTCGATCAAAGCCTAAGTTATCAAATTGGATTGATACTATTTTCGGTTTTTAACATGCCCCAATTAATTAATGCAACAAATAATCAATTTAGATATTCTAAAGATTCTGGAGCAAATTGGACAAAATTTAGTGTTAATCCAGGAGCTTATAGCTATACCGATTTGAATGCTTATATAGAAGGAGAATTAACAGCTAATGGTGATTGGGTAGCAGGCGCGATTGTTATAGGGGTTGATTTACCATCTGGCAGATTCACCCTATCACTAGGATCTGGATATCAGGTTGATTTTACAATTGCAAATTCACTCAGAACCATACTAGGATTTAATTCCCGAATAGTTACCACATCAAGCACCGGCGATACGGTGGGAAACATTGAGGGTGGTGTCAATACAATTAAAATAACAACTGACATATTAAACGGTGGTTATATAACTGATGATAACGGAGTTTTGGTTCAACGAGGAATCTGTTGTAAAAATAACAAATAAGAAAGAGCAAGGTGCTCGGGCCAGTGGCCTCCTGACTGATATATATTTGCTGTCTAGCTGGGCAGTCTACAAGTACGTAGCCGCCCTCACAAGTGCGTACATAGGAAAAGACTGACGGAGAGGGGTGGTTATAGGCTAATAATAAAAATCGATAATAGAGTTAACCACTCCATTAGCATGCATGCACCAAAGAACGCGACACTCCCCCAAAAATGGGAAGCATTTTTCTCAGAAATTAATCTTCGAATATTAACACCAATTTTGAAAATACTCGTATATTTGGTGTAACTATGGTGAAATCAATTGAAATGAGATATTTGAGTGAATTAATTAAATTTAACAATAACCGAAACGAACGATTCTCAAGGAAAAAGCGGATAAACTAATTTGGACTTTACTATAATATGTCAATTCGAAACGGGATGGAAAATGAAACCCAATTACCGGAAAAAATGATGAGAATTGCAAAAACTCAAAAAACGCCGAACGCAAACGCAGAAAAAAAACAACGCAATTTAACATAATCAACCAAATCAACCAAACAGACTATCGATATAACGACGAAAGTTGAAAATTCAGTAGCGAAGCCAAACGCAAAAAAACGAGCTGAACAGCGAACAAAAAAATGACTTAAGACTGAATCTCTAGCGGCACCAAAGCTTGAAATGGTCTCCTCACCCGCTCCCAGCGCCGGGAATTCCCAGCACCGGACACTCGGACGACCGCCGAACGGACTGCACCGTCACGGCCAACGCGAATCTCTTCAACCAAACCAAGCCTCCACCTCAGCCTCGGCTGGTGGACTTCTCCAACGAGCAGAACCATTTCACCGACACGTGGCACACGACCTTCAGGATGGTCCTTCAAAGCTTTTTCACGAAGCGCCTGAAGATAGGCTGTTTTCCACTGGTGCCAAAACCAATCTAGTGCAGCTCTGAGCATCTTTAATCTTCTTGGAAGTGGCAGCAACGACTCACCATCATTCTCAACCCCGCCAGATTCTTGAGTGAGTCGTCCGGCTGCAATAAAGTGCGACGGTGTGATAACCTCGGTGCTGTCATCAGATGACACATACAGCAGCGGCCGACAGTTCACCACTGCTTCGGTCTCAAGCACCAGAGTCACTAACTGATCAAAGTCTAGGAGTTGACGTTTTGCTGCTTTCTTAAGTGACATCTTCACTAATCCAATGAGCCTCTCCCAGAAACCTCCCCACCACGGGGCTCGCTCAGGAATGAAATGCCAGCTGATCTTCCTGGATGAACAAAACGCCTGCAAGTCTTCGGAAATTTGCGCACCAATTAATTTAGCTCCGGCTCGAAAGGTGCGTGCGTTGTCACTGACTACAGATGGTATCCCTCTTCGAGCAACAAAACGCCTAAGGGCGTGTAGCATTTGATCACAATCCATGCTTCTCACGACCTCTAAATGAACTGCCCTAGTTGCAGAGCATGTGAAAAGAAGAACATAGGACTTCTTGTTCTCTCCCGCACCCTCCCCCGTCCGATATATGATCGGACCAGCATAATCAAGGCCAACTGTCTGAAACGCCCGAATGCTGGACAACCGAAACCGGGGAAGTTGCGGAACTGACCGCACCGAAAATGGACATCCTTGAAGCATCTTACATGTCACACAACCTGCTAAAACCTGCCTGACGCGCTGTCTGGCCTTTAAAATCCAGAACCGCTCTCTGATTTTGCACAACGTCGCAGGAACACCACCATGGAAAACTGCGCTGTGGCAGTGGCGGATAAGCAGCTGCTCAATCGGATGTTTCGGTGGGATTAAGACTGGGTTGTTCGTTTCGAATGGCACCGCATCCTGAAGATGACCACCCGATCGAACAAGACCGTCCTCACCGAGAACCAAGTTCAAGTCACGGATCAAGGCCGTGCGATGCCCAGCACCCTGAAGATGCTGAATTTCAGGATCTAACGCGGAAGCTTGCACTGCTCGCAACAAGGAATTCTCCGCTTCCTGAACTTCGATGGCTGACAAATCAGACGGATCATCTAACCTTCGTTCCGCCGCAGATCTGCGCGCATTGCGAACAAAGCGATGAACCCAACCGAGCACGCGCGTCATCCTGATCCACGAAGAGAAACGCTGGATATCAAAAACCTTGAGCAGCGTGCCTGCTCTTGCGCGCTCGCGCACCTGTGAGCCAACTGAGGGCATAGCTAGAGCCTCCCCACGTGACTTCTGAGTCTCCACCCGAGATTCATAATCGGCTTGCAGCATTTCACAGTCGTCTTGTGACTCTGCCGTGGACGATGGCTTGCCTGGAATATCGAAGGTGTCACTGAAACTGCTTCCCACTTGACGAAGAAACTCTGGCCCGTTCAGCCACAACGCGTTCTCCATCAGCCTGTTCGGCAAGCACCCCCGCGATGGAAGATCCGCGGGATTGACAGCTCCGGGAATGTGCCGCCACTCGCTGACGTCGGTTAATCGCCGTATTTCTGTAACCCGGTTCTGAACGAATACTTGGCGCAGCTTTGACTCGCACTTTATCCACTGCAAAGTATTCGAACTGTCGGTCCACAGGAACCGCTGAATCCCGGGAAGCTGTATAGATACGAAGCTTATCAACCGAGATAATATCAAGGCTCCAAGAAGTTCGAGTCTGGAGATACTAACGGGTACCAGCGGAGCTACCCTAGATTTTGCGATCAGCAGGTGAGTTGAAACACTGTGGTGCTTTGTATCCACAACCCGCAGATACACAACCGCTGCATATGCCCGTTCACTGGCATCGGAAAACCCGTGAAGCTGCAGTTTACAAAGGTGCGTGTCCGCTTCCCGAGGAATGACACACCGTGGAATTTCCAGACAAGTGACTCTCAGCGAGCTCAGCCACCCCACCCACTGTGTAGCGATACCCAGGGGAAGGCGGTCGTCCCACTGAACTTTCTCCTTGCAGAGCTGCTGAAACCAAGCCTTAACCATTACAATGGCGGGAGTCATGAACCCAAGGGGATCAAAAACCCTGGCTAAAACCGCAAGCATGAGTCTCTTCGACGGAATTTCGTCGCCGACGGAGTTTAGCATTTTCGAAAATTCTAGGCGAAAAATGTCCCCTCCAGCCTCCCATGGAATGCCAAGAACCTTCTGGGCGCTCCCTACGTCCGCAGCAGGTAGAACCTCCATAAACTCTTTCGAGTTGGACTGCCACTGCCGCATGTTCATGCCAGCCATGGCGAAAATCTGTTTCGTCTGAGTGTAAAACTCTACCGCCTCACTAGGCGAGTCGCAGCAAGTGACTAAATTGTCAACGTACAAGCTGTGCTTGAGAGTTCCCACAACTTCCGGAAAACGTTTTTGAAGCAGCTCAAGATGCTGCGAAATCGTGGCCTGCAGAATGCCAGGCGAGCATGAAAGACCGAACGGAACTCTACAGAATCTGTATTGCACGACTTGCCGCGGTTCCCCAATGCGACCTTGAGTCCAAAGAAATCGAAGTGCGTCGCGGTCGATTGGATCGATGCCGATTTGCAGAAATGCCTTCTCAATGTCCGCCAGCACAGCAATTGGCTTGAGGCGGAACCGGACAAGCAGCTGGGGAATCAGCGGAAATTTTGCTGGTCCCGTCAGCAGAAAATCATTAATCGAGAAGTCGGTACTGTTTGCCTTTGCGGATCCATCGAAAACCATGCGAAGCTTTGTATGCTCGCTATCTGACTTTGAGACGCAACTGTGCGGTAGGTAATGAATGATTGCAGCTGGCTGGGCGCTTTCAGTGGTTAGGACCTTCTCTATAATACCCAGATTTTCCTGCTCGGCGAGGATTCCATCACACTGAGCCAACTTAGCTGGATTGCGCTCTAAGTGGCGCATACTCGACCTTAACCGATGTGCTGCCAGATCAAAGTGATCCCGTAATTCAATCGCCTCTTTGGCATAGGCCCACGGCAACTGCACCGAATAGCGACCCTCGAGAAGCTGTGCATTGCACGGAAAATCTTCCGCCGCAGCAGGTCGCGGATCGTCAAGAATTCCTATCGAATCCAGCCTCCACAGTGCCGTGAAATCCTGGCTGTCAGCAACCACCAAATCCGAGCCGCCACTGGCAAAGCAGCACACCGCCGGCGTGCTGGTGCAGGCTCCTTCGCTGACCGACTGACCCTCATCCAAGCCATCGACGCGACTCCGAGTATTTACTGTCAGCGGCCCACACAGAAGATATCCTAGCTTCGAAGAGATGGCGACCGGGCCGTGAAGTCCACGAATAATCTCATCACCAACTATCTGATAGTAAAAGTCCGAGCCAATCAAGATTGAAATCGGAGTGCTCCCATCGCGCGGATCAAACGGATCTGCAAGATCAAGAGAGCGCAGGTGCTCAAACTCATTCATCATGACTGAACGCTGAGGTTGGCAAATGGTTTTCACCACATTGGCTTTCAGATCAATGACCTCAAATGAATCAACTTTCCGAATTGAGAACCCAACACTCCCAGACTGTATTGTTGTGTTCAATCCCGCGAAAGTGGACACGCATAACGTCTCTGTGGAAGCAGCTCCGAGACCCATAGCCTCACACACATCCTGCCGGATGTAGCTTCGGTTACTGGCAGTGTCGAGGAGAAGGCGCACCATCATTTCTTTGCGGCCATCTGAACTGATAAGGATAGCCTTGGCCACTGGCAGCGCCACTGATGGATTTCCCGATATAAACATGGACATGACAACCGAACCGTCACTGTCCATTCTGGCCAACTCTTGCGGTGAGTTTGCCTCCGCGATCCTCGATTCCGTGCCGTCCTGAAGCTGCGGAACATCAGGAGCCGCTGCGGTAAGACATTGATTGCGTGGAATCGTGACTTGTTTCTGGCGTGGCTGTGTAGGCTCTGCCTTGGCCTTGTTAGCTTTGCCTGTTGGCTGGCTGTGCGAGTTACTCTGAAAGCAGAGACTGACGTGATGCCTACCTGAGCAGATTTGGCACCTTATGGGATCGCGACACTTCGGGACCCTATGCCCTTGCCGCAAGCATCGAAAACAACGCTGCTCGCTGGCTAAGCATTCACGTCTTTCCTTGACTGTCGAAACCCGATTGCAGCTCTCTGGCGAGTGCGACTCTTTGCAATAGGGGCAAGAGTGTTTCGAATCGGACTCGGCAGCCTTCGGTGGCACCACCACCAAGGTGGATGCCATCGACATTGGAGTCTTTGGCGTCGACTTTGAGTCAGTGTTCGAACCGTGTTGAGAACTTGATTTTGCACCCCAATGATTTCCAGCACTCTCACGCACTTCTATTTCGCTTTTCAGCAGCTGCAAAAAACTACCGAGCGTGGAAATGCTTCCACCCTGAAGCTGAGCCGCTCGAAGCAGATCGAGGCGAAAACTCGCCGGGCATCTCCCCAGTAATGTTGGAACTAGAAGAGATTGATAGGAGCTAGCATAGACCCCCTGGGATTCTAGACTCCGCATGTTAGCCGAGATATCATCGTGAAACTGCTGCAGGCACCTCAATGAGGTGTCCTGCAAGCGCAGCTCAGAGATCCGGTGCATTAAATCTCTGACAATAACTTCAGACTTGCCATAACGCTCTGTTAGAATTTCAACAGCTATACCATAATTTAAAGACGTTACAGAAAGCCCCCTAATGCATGATTTGACAGAGTCTGATAGAGCACTTAGGAGATAATTGAACTTGTCGATATCTGCAAGCGTGGAGCTCTTATGGACCGATGACTCAAACTGATCCCAGAAAGACTGCCACGTTGCAAACTCCCCCGTGAAAATCGGGAGCTGTCTCTTTGGAAGCTTTACCTGCGTAGAGACAAGGCCAGGTGTACCTGTAGCCGAATTCGCCGCAGCGGCAAAGTTTTCATGCCGTTGAACGGCTTCAGTCAACTTCTTGATGCAACTAATGCACCTTAATGAGTAAGCCTGATTCTCTTCCTGTTCCCTGTCCAGCTGGTCTTCCTCAACAGACTCCTCAATAGCCTCATCCAATTGATGCAAAGCTTCCAGCTTAGGACTAAGGATGTCGATGTACGTAGCAGCTTCTATCCGGTTGAACACTCTTCCTGGACCACCTAGCAGAGTTTCCTCAGCCTTAGCTATAGCTTTTGTAATCGCCGAACGGATTCCTGCCCGTTTCCGAACAGCTGCAGCCAGCTCATCTCCACTGAGAACCATGACGGACGACCGGAAGGAGCAAAGAATGCAAGAAAACCCCGGCGCCAATGAGCAGAGCGAGTCGACCAGCTCAAACCAGAAACAAAGAAGAAACACGAACTATTACAACTAATTAAAGGCAGGAAGCATGAAAAAACAGAGGCAATCAACACGGAATCAGAGAAACCGAAAAAATAAGCAACCGTAATAACAGAACAAACAGAAATTAACTTTAATTGAACTTAGCGAAATTCTCAATAGTGAGTGAAGGAAGCACGCTGATCTAGTAATATCCAGCCGCGGCCGCTGCTCATCGTCAGGACAGGCAGACGCTACTGCTCCAGAATGCGAACCAGCCGTGGCTTGCAGCGTTAAAGTAAAGCGATTCTTGCAGTCGTAGCCTTAACTGAAGTCGCTTGTTAGAAAGCCGCTAAGGTAAAATAGAATATTTTTTCATTCGGGCGCCATGTTGTAAAAATAACAATTAAGAAAGAGCAAGGTGCTCGGGCCAGTGGCCTCCTGACTGATATATATTTGCTGTCTAGCTGGGCAGTCTACAAGTACGTAGCCGCCCTCACAAGTGCGTACATAGGAAAAGACTGACGGAGAGGGGTGGTTATAGGCTAATAATAAAAATCGATAATAGAGTTAACCACTCCATTAGCATGCATGCACCAAAGAACGCGACAGAATCATTTATTCAATTCCCTTTCTTGCTGTTCCAACTGGAGAGAAAATGATTGTTGCACCCCAAACCCCAATATATTATCCTTTAAATCAATATAATGTTCAATCAATTTATACTAGGATCGTAGATGAAAATGATAGGTTAATAATTTTTGGTGGACAATCAATAACAGTAATTTTACGTATAAAACAGGTTTAATTATATAGTAAAAATGGGTAACAATGCTTTAAAAAAACAAACGGATAAAGTTTAAAAGGCAAAGGATAATTATGATATCGAACTAACAAAATTGAAACAACTTCAAGCAGAAAAAATCAAAAAAGAGTTGTTAAAACCCGCGGATAAGAAACTGACCAAAACCAAGAGTTTTTCAGGAACATAAAATGGCATTAACGTGGGACTCATTCAAACAAAGATATGGAACTGAAACAACAAGCAATATCGAATTAACAAACTGGGCGAGACAATTAAAGATAAAACCATTTAGATGTGTTATGCGGGATGAGATCAAAGACTTACCAAGATATGGATCTTACATTGTCAATATTGAAACGACAAAAGAAAATGGTGTCCATTGATCAGCAGTTTATTCAAAACCCAAACTTGTTTATTTTTTTGATTCATATGCGCTTCCTCTAAATAAAATACAAATTTAATCATACTAAAAACCGATTATGTGGAGATTATCACGAACAATTTCAAACCTTTGACAAAAGTTATTGCGGACAGGCAGCTGTCACGATGTTGGCGTAGCGGCTAACTATGGCTATGACCCTTAAAAGGGCCGTTTTGACGAGAGTTGTAGTGAGTCGTAGTCCCAAAATAAGTTGAAGTCAACTCTTGTAAAGCGGATTTTGTAGCGGAGCACTTGGCGATAAAGGCAGGAACTGCCGTAGTTGGTTTTATTGGTAGTATCAATATTAGGCTTGGTTATTACTGTCAATACACAAACTATAGCTTTCTGGGCACTGGCGGTTGCAACAATGGTTTTTTTGAAGATAAATTGGATATGAAGTCAAGTGACAGACGAATGATGCAATGGCGACGTAACGTGATGAGCAATGGCAATGAGTACAGTGGAGGCGGTGAGTAGCAGTGGCGAGGTTGGCGTCAGCCGTGGCGTGAGATAAGGAGGCTCGAGGCAGCCAGACAGAGAGAAGGAAAACAAGAGCCGCGAAGTGAGGAGGCCCCCAGCCCGCCGCCAGGCGGGGGCTAATAAAGAGCGCAAAAGGGGGTAGCGTAAAACACTGAGAGTTTTCATTGGCTGGCGAGAGAATTTGAAATTATCGATCGTGCCAAAATTCACAGACGAGCGCAAGGCCTACCAAATACACAGTGAATTAGCAATTGATACAAATTATTTGCACGCTACTATAAGTAAACGTTAAAATAAACTATTGGAGAAATTAATATGAGAAATTGCGAGGGGAACTATAGTCCAACGGCCCTTTTGCGGGACCACTTAAACTAGCAACGTCACACAGCGTTATATTTTTTATATAAAATTAACAACTTGAAGGAAATACCCGATGACTTTAAGATGGTTTTAGACTCTATAAAATAGACAGTAAAAAATGATATTTTCTGGAACACCCTCATGGAACGGAACATCAAGTACTGGTGGTGGTACATCTGGCGGAATCAGTGTTACATTCGGAGATAACCGATATATTAATGAAGATGAAGGTTATAAAAAAACTGAAATTGATACTAAACTAAATTTAAAACGGAATGTTGCAGATTCCTATACCAAAACGCAAATCGACGATTCATTAAATCTGAAAAGAAAAATTAGTGATTCCTATAGCAAAACAGAAATTGATAATTCTTAAAATTTGAAACGCAATACTGCGGATTCCTATACCAAAACCGAAGTTGATAATTCCTTAAATTTGAAAAGAGATATATCTGATTCCTATAACAAAACGGAAATTGATAATTCATTAAATTTGAAAAGAGATATATCTGATTCTTATACCAAAACCGAAGTTGATAATTCCCTAAATTTGAAAAGAGATATAACTGATTCATATGCAAAAACAGAGGTTGATAATTTGGTAAACACATCCAGCGGTTATACAAAAACAGAGGCCGACTATTTATTAAATAAGAAACAGAATCGATTTAATTTGACAGAAAGCGGTCACATACCAACTATGGCGGCTTGGAGTGGAAATGGTTTTGCAATTACAGCCAGATCAGAATTTAATACAACTGATTTTGCAAGTTGAAAAGCCTTTGATGGTAATGATTCAACAGAATGGGCTACGGCTGGAGTTCAAACCGACTACTGGATAAAAGTTCAATGTCCATCTGCAATAATGTGTAACAAAATTGATTTGCATGGTAGACCATCGCCTTCAACCGAACACCCCGCATCATGGCGATTTGAAGCCAGCAATGATAATACAACGTGGGATGTTTTAATTCCAACAGAAAATACCGCATTAACTAACTCAACTCAAACGTTTAATGTTACACAAAATTTTGATAAAGAATATACTTATTTCAGATTATTTTGTCTTACTTCAACCTCGGGTGCTACCAACCAAGGACTGTCAACATTTCAGATTTATAGACATACTTCAGCAGTTCTTAAACTGAATTTAGGAATAATTTATCAAGTAATTGATATGGGTGGAAATGCTATTACCAACCTACTAACTCCAACTAATGATAGCGACGCTGTTACCAAGTTTCAATTTGATCGATTAAAAAATGTTAATGGCCACATTCCGACTTTATTTGATAATAATGATCCCACATATCTTATAACAACATCATCAAATTTTACGGGATATGAAGGATTTAGGGTGTTTAATCAGAATTTTGCATCGGATAATGAATGGGCAACAAACGGCCAAACAACAAACTTTTGGTTAAGAATTGAACTTCCTATCGCAGTAAGAATTTGGAGGTTTTCTTTAGTTGGTATATTGAGTGGGGAAAACCCAAATGATATTATTTTTCAAGGAAGTAATGATGGGTCTAATTGGACTGATTTACTATCAACTACTGCCGGTTTAGTTGGAACCTCAATTAAATTTTTAATTTACCTTATACTACAACAGCGTATCGTTTCTATCGTTTCTATCATATTTTCAGATTTATACATATTTTGAAGTATAAAAAATGAAGGAAACTATTGATATTATTGAAGATATTTTGGTATACTTTGAGGAAGAGAATACAAATCATAAATATATGTTTAAAAGTAAATTGGAAGATTATTTAAGAGTTTTAAACGATATAAAAAATGCCAACCCACCTGGTAAAAAGGGTTTATATTTTGGTTTTTCTGAACCAATTGAAGATGTAAGGAAAATTGTAAGAATTATTGTGATGAGTCACACTTCAATTTCTCAATTAGAACTTTTTAGGAGTTATGCAGCGGGTGAAAATAGCGAAAAAAGAAGATCAAGATATGAGTTTTGGTATGAGGATTACAAAGGAGCATGTGAAAGAATATTAGAGTTTCAGAAAAAATATAAAACAACTGCTGAACATGATTTAATGATTGAGCGATATTTCACCATGTTTTATATTGGACTTGATTTTTCCATCCCAAAAAAATTTATTAGAAATTACTAAGCTTGACCAACGAGAAGACAGTGAAGATAAATCACATTTTGTTTTTAATGTGGATAAAGATTTTAAAAACCATAAGAGACGAGGAGATCGAACCGAAGGTTCACGTGCTTTGCACGAACGCAGTCGACGCGACTAAAAATATTTATATATAAAATGGCTTTTAGTAGAACTCCATCGATGCGAGAAAATAACAACATTACTATTCCGATTCCTAAACAAGAACCGATTATAAAAACATTCAAATCTCATATCAAATTTTATTTAGCACTGTAAATGTCCAGGCTAATAAAAAGCTTAAAGAATTAATTAAATTAAAAAAACCATATTATACTTCAAGAGTTTTGGAAGGTTGGATTTAAATGGGAGAAAAAAGAAAGAATCACTCCAATCCAATACTTATTGAGCCTGGGGAAGATTCCCAAAGAGCGTGGGGAGTTCATTTTGGTGTTATTAAAAATAGACGAAAATGTCGGGTGTCTGAAGCGGATAGAAAAGAGCGCTCTTTGTTCGACCAACGCAAGGGGCGCATGTTAAGTAATGTTGATCGAATAAATTATGATTATGATTTATATAGTAAAAAAGTAAGAAGGGTTTCAAACCATATCAGAAATATGGATTTTTTTCAATATTGGATTTGGAAGCTTATCGATGTTATATGTAATTTTTTAGGTATTTTACAGTCTGTTCCAACTCTTAATTTATCTCAATTAATTTTAGGTATTTTAATTGGCTCAATATCAGGTTTTGAATTAATCAGAAACTTATCAATTCTTTTGGCAATTAAATTATATCTTAAAAAACGAAAGGAAAAGTATAAATCGTTAAGAGACGTTGCCAAACAATATAAAAATCAGTTATATTTATATGTGCAAAAAATTCTAGATGATGGAGAGATAACAATTCATGAGTTATCAACGGCGGTTGAATTATATGAAAAATATTTAAAAGATAGAAATAGGATTTTGGATGTTGAAACTTTTGCCGATATTGAATTGAAAGAATTACGTTTTGGACAAACCCAAACCCCCGCCTATAGAAACATTAGCTATTTACGAGCCTGAAACTCTAGCAACTGGTGTCCAAAGCCCGCGGTCAGGTAGTACTGTGGAACTTCATGTTGTTTAGTTTTTCTAAGGCATAAGTTATATATTCTTCCCAAAGTGGTAACTCTCTTGTAATCCTAGGTTTAAACTTTTTATCAATACATAAAAATTCCAATGACCTTTTAAATAACATTTCGTTAGGTATGTTGCCTATCCTCAAAAACTTTGTTTTCTCTCGCATAAGAAAATTGAAAAAATATCCAACTAAAATTAAAATCCTTTCGGAGTCTTTCGAACTTAATCCCTTTCCTTTATTTAAACGGAAAAAGTTATTATATAAATAAACATTATTTCCGGGAATTAAAATTGGGTGGGAAATATCCCTTGTAAGATTTCTTGAAATTGTGTTTTTAAAATAGTAATATAAGTTTTCAATCTTTTTTGTTTTTTTCAAATTGATATATCTTTGAACATGAATAACACATGTGATATATATCTCCGTTTGCTGTTTGACCTCTTTGCATAGTCACATTACATTTTTTACATTCGTAAATGTCTTTCATTTTTTATTACTTTTTTAGACTAAAAATGGAACATTGGTTCAAAACCGATTCTAATGTGATTAATTTTCTCACACCCAATATGTTGGAGAATAAAGAGTATGATATTATATGTTTGCTAGGTTAGGTTAAATAGGTTAAATTTATTGGAATTCAATCGATATTTTTACAATTGGATGGCATCAAGTCCTATGCTTAAGTGGGAATGATGTTAATAAATCGTCGCCATTCCAAAGCGTCGCCATTCCAAAGAAGCCGGGCACCACCAAGCTCGAGGAGCATCGAGGCATCTGCCTACAGTCCTGCGCCGCGAAGCTGTTCAACCGCATGCTGCTATCGCGGTTACAGCCTGTGCTGGACCCGTACCTGCGGCCTGAGCAGAACGGATTCCGGCCCCATCGCGGCACAGTGACGCAGATCCTGGCTCTTCGGCGAGTCATCGAGGAGGCGCGCATCCGCCAGTTGACCCTGATCCTGATCTTCGTCGATTTCAGGAAGGCCTTCGACTCGGTCGTGAGGGACGCGCTCCCAGAGGTGCTCCGTGCGTACAACGTGCCAGAGCTGCTGATTTCTGCTGTCATGGCGCTGTACCACGGCACGACGGCTGCTGTCTCAACACCGGACGGCCTATCGGATTTCTTCGAGACATCCTCCGGGGTGCTCCAGGGAGATATGCTAGCGCCGTTCCTATTTATTCTGGTGCTTGACTGGGTGCTACGGACTGCTCTGCCTTCCAACGACGACGGCTTCCTGCTGCGGCGACGCGTGGGTCGACGCCAACCGGAGAGACGGCTCAGCGTGCTTGGCTACGCCGATGACCTCGCCCTGCTGTCCTCGACCGTCGAGGGCGCCCAACGACAGCTGGATAGGCTGGTTGCCGTTGCGGCGAGCGTCGGCCTGGTGGTCAACACGCAGAAGACCGTCGTGCTATGCATGCCGGACGACACCGAGGCTGCAATCTTCTGCCGAG
The DNA here is from genome assembly GCA_002269645.1 of Macrostomum lignano. Lineage (NCBI taxonomy): Eukaryota > Metazoa > Platyhelminthes > Macrostomidae > Macrostomum > Macrostomum lignano. The sequence continues at coordinate 228,959 of NIVC01000255.1, forward strand.
GCGCTGACGGACAGGCGAGTGAGCTTCCAAGATGTCAGCAGTTCGTCTACCTCGGCGGTCTGGTTCCCGACGTTCGCGAGGATCTGCGGCGTCGCCGAGGACTTGCCTGGGCTGCCTTTCGTTCTATAAGGTCAGTCCTGCAGTCCGAGGCCCTACCGGACCGCCAGAGGGCGGCGCTGTTCCAGGCGGTGATCGAAACCGTCCTGTTATACAACGCCGAGACCTGGACGCTGACAGACTCGCTCGAGGCTCAAGTCGACGCGGCGCACGCTGGCCTGCTGCGCGCCGCCTTCAAGATCGGCAACGAGCGAGTCACCAACACGGCGCTCTACCATCGCGCCGGCCTGGCCCGTCCTAGCGATCTGCTGCGCCGTCGGCGACTCCAGCTGGCAGGCCACGTCATCCGCGCCGAGGCCTACTGTCCGGAGCCGGTGCAGGAGGTGCTGCTACTTACGTTGCAGGCACCCTACCGGCGGGGACAAGCGAGGACACGGCGCTACGTCGACTGTCTGCTGGCTGACGCCGGCGCCCCGGACTCTGCCGGCGATGCAGCCTTTGTTCGCGCCCAAGCTTCGAAGCGTGCCATCTGACGTTGCTTTTTACGACCCGGCAGCGTACTCTGTTGTTGTTGTTGTTGTTGATGTTAAATATTTTCCAGTTTTAGTTATTAATAAACCAAAAACTTTTATTATAAAATACAGTCTGGATAGTGGGTTGCAATGTAAATTAAAACAAACAAAAAATAAAAAGAGTGACAGGACTGTAAAGTTGAATTCCGTTTGGGAGGACGACGAAGACGATGACTAAATTTTTTATAAGAAAATGGAGACACTAAAAATCCTCGTTACAAAAGAACGCGAACTTAATGATATTGATAAAAAATTAAATAAAATAAAAAATCTTCAATATGATGACATTTTTCCCATCCGATACGACTTAGAAAAAAGAAAGCGTTTTATAGTATCTGCAATTGCTTATGCTGAAACAGTAATTGAAATTGAACTTGATAGGTTGGTTAGACGAATAAAAGTACTTAGGAAAAAAGTAAAAGATTTGTAACGGTTTGGAAATTCTGTAATTCAAATCTAGTTTATTAACATGGTGTATTTTAACTTTATTCAAATCCTTAGCTGTTTAGATTACGTGCGTAATTATTCTAGGGTTTTAATATTACGTATTTTGTTAATTTGGTTTCCGTTTCCAAGAAATGCGACTCATAATTTTAACATGTAAGTTCTAGTCTTTTTCTGTAAGCGTGTGGCAGCCTGGGACGTAGATCAACCTAGCATGTACGTGAGATACAATAATTATAATCAGAGCCGATCACCAGTGTACGCATTCATACTAAGACAGTAAGATTTCTTATGCTCCGAGTATAGTAAATCGTCCAGGACTGACAGACGTATCTGCTGAACCATATACGTTGCTAATACTCTCTCTTCGCTAGTAATATTAAATATACCGGACTCGTTACATCAATTTGGAGGTCCCACCACCGAACTCTTCATATCAGTCATCATCATCAGGCGTCCGTCAGCATTCAGGCTCCCATCCTCATCAGGCACTGTGACACGAGAATTTTGGCCGGGTACACAATAGCCATCTGCAACCGCAACCAGGTCCTACACTACAGTATTGCGGCGAGGCTGAGGCAGAAAATTTCGTTTCAACTTGTCTAAAACCGCGTGAGTCAGCTCTACATCTAGACCCAAGGCCAAGCGAAAACAGTCAATACGCTCGTAGCTACGGCGCGTCAAAACCCCAGCCGGTCAACTCAGCGTAAACAACACTCAACTGTTCTGAGGTCCGTCTAAGCTGCCGACTGAACCGCGAGACCACCACCCCAGCGGCAGCCACCCCTAAAGGCCACAGCCAATCCGGTCCAAGCGGCAGTACGGCAGGACGGCAGTCTGTACATTGTACTCCACGGCAAATAACCTCCAAGAGTTTCATCACAGTTGTGAGTGTGGTTGCTTCATTTTGGGCTGTTTAGCTGAGCTTACCTGGCTGTTCAAAGGTGTGTACGCGTGTAGGTTTTTTTCTTCCTTTCCTCTCTGTAATCTTAGTCTTCACTTTGCACTGGCACACCTCTTTTTTCTCTCAATATGTCTGTAGAGCAATCAGCCATTGGAACTCAAGGCGCACCTCTGTTGGGTGAACCCATTAAGCTGCCTGAGACTGAGAAGGCTCAAAATGAAGCCGAGTTAAATCAAATTGCTACTGAGAGTAGCGTGGGTGCTATTTTAGGAAGTCTTGACAGAACGCTGGGCAACTTGGATGCTAAGCTTGACTATGCGAGAGTGCCTGAGGCAAAGCTGAAAGCCCCACCTTGCTACCACCCTAAAATCAGATTTGAGCTCTGGGAGACACAACTCCGGGCCTATTTAAACGTTAACAGAGTTCAGCGGGAGCACTGTTGCGGTGTTCTTTTCTCTCTACTATCGCCAGAAGTCCAAGAGTTTTACTACAATAGCAAACTACAGGATCTAGCGTTTCCAGCAGCATTAGAAGCTCTCCGCGAGCGGTACACGGACTCTAGCAGTGCCGATAAATTTTACATTGAGCTGACAGTTGCCCACCAAGCTGATGGCGAAGGAATTCAAGAATTCTGTGACCGTCTTGTAGCCCTAGCCACCGCAGCTAAAATTTCTGCTCCACACAGCGATCCATTGGTTCGGTCACGTTTTTGTTATGGAGTTCTAGACAAAAATCTAGCTGAGAAACTAATTACAATGACCCAGGAGTCACCCAAAGCAACCCTTCAAGACCTCCTGAAGAAAGCCAAAAGTTTTCTAGACATTCAGAAGCTGCTGAAACCGACTGAGACAAGCAAGATCCGGCAGTTAGAAGTAGACGAGATAAGCCGACTCAAAAACAGGATCCAAGAACTTGAGACAGAAGCCAAGCAGAGGGGCAAGTTCGAACACGAATTTAATAGCCAGCCTACTGGGGGATTTAGACCACAGGCTTTGCACACTGCCACTGATAAACCACCGAGGTACAATGCGCCTATCACGGGCAGGCACGCAGGCAAGCGGCACTGCTTCAGGTGCGGTTCAGCTGACCACCTGGTAGCAGAGTGCCCTGGCTCAGGTGCACCTGAAAACGGTAAATTTTCATGGCGCCACCCGAGGCAGCCCACACAGAAAGGCTCAGCTAAAGTGGAAAAAGAGCTGGGTAGAATTTCCTACTGGTCAAATGCCTACGGATTCATCCAGTCTCTGCCTCTGGGAGATTCTGTTTTCGTACACTTCTCGCAGCTCAGCAGCGAGTTAAAGGATCTTGTCCCCGCCCATCAGATTGTCGGAGCGCCCGTAGAGTTTATCCGGCTAGCCGACAAGGGCAAGAAAAACGACCGTGCTGTTGATGTTGTGTGTAGTAACCAGGATGTCCGGTGCAGCCAAACCGTGTCTAGGGCAGAATCCTCCAGCTCCGGGTACTACCTGCAGGCCACTGTGGGAGACATTAAGCTGATTGGGTGTCTAGATAGTGGTTCAAATGCGTCCATCATCAGCCCAGAAATTCGGGACAAACTGTTAGCAGCCGATCCTATCAATAATCGCTTCACGGCCGCAACTACAGTGCAGTCAGCTTCGGGATTCAATGGTGCCTCCAGCCGAATCCTTGGCAAGTTAGTTTGCGAGGTTCAAGTAGCGAATGAGACAAAGCCGCACGTTTTCCTAGTCATAGAACACTCGATCTCCGACACTCTCTTTGGGATCGACTTCATGCGGAATTTCCAGATTAATTTATTGGTGGCAGAGGGTCGAGCGACGGCTGGAGGTGAGCTTATTCCTGTCATCGAAGGGGACAGTAGCATCTTCCAAGTCAAGAGAGTGCTGGCGGCTTGCAATGTCGAACTCCCGCCCAGGTCGGAGACTCTAATCCCTGGGAGGGTGATAGACAGTCAGCCTAACACCTGCGGCTCCGTGGGTGGCAAGATTTTTGCGAACGACTCGAGCCTCTTAATAGCACACTCGGTAGACCAAGTAAACAGTTCCAATCACATCTTGCTGCGGGTCTTAAACACCAGTGAAGAACCAGTATCACTCAGAAGAGAAGATGAAATGGGATCCTTCCAGCAGTTGGGGCCAAACGAGACAATCAGTAAAACTTCAATTTCTGAAAAAGACTTTAAAATCGAAAACACTGATCAGCTCCTTAGAAAACTCAATCAGCTGCCTAGTCCAGATGAAGGTACAGCGAAGTGGCTATCAAACCAGTTTCGCCTAACGGAGTCCAAACTCAGCGAGGAACAGTTGGGAACTACACTGAAAATGCTTAACTATTTCTTAAGTCAAATCTCTCGTAGTGAGCACGATATCTCTAGAACCCAATTGCATGAACTAGCTATCGAACTGAAAGACCCTAGCTGTAGGCCGATCACGCAGCCATCACGCCGCACCACCCCGGCTCAAAAAGATTTCCTTGACAAATATATAGAACAGCTAGTGGAGCAGGGCATAGTAGAAGAGTGTGATTCCGAGTGGGCCTCACCAATTGTCTTAGTCAAAAAGAAGGACCAGTCTTACAGAATGTGTGTTGACTACAGAGCGGTCAACAAGCTAATAAAGCCGTGTAGCTTTCCGCTCCCATTAATGGATGAAACGTTTGATAGCCTTGCCGACTCTACCATCTTTTCAACACTAGATTTAACAAGTGCATACTGGCAGGTAGGAATTAGAGAGCAAGACCGAGACATTACGGCTTTTTCTTGCCCCCAGGGCACATTCCGTTGGCGAGTTGTGCCATACGGTATCAAAACGGCACCATCTAACTTTGCTAAGCTGATGCACCGTGTGCTCAAACCCTTGCTGATGAGAGTTAGCCTCGTCTATCTTGACGACGTCATTATCAAAGCTCGAACTAGTAGCGAAATGATAACAAACCTAGCGCTGGTGTTTTGGCAACTACAAAAGGCAAACCTAAAAATTAAGCCAGCTAAATGCGAGCTCTTCAGGGAAAAACTAAAGTTTTTAGGATTTGTAGTATCGGCGGATGGAATCGAGACGGACCCCAGCAAAACAGAGGCCGTCCAGAGTTGGTGTAGGCCAAAGACAGGGAAACAACTCTTGTCATTCTTAAATTTTGCCAACTATTACCGTAAATTTGTGCCAAAATTCTCGATCATAGCAGCTCCACTGTACGCTATCGCTAACTCCGATAGGTTTCACTGGGAAGAAAAGCACGAAGAAGCTTTCAAACAGTTGAAGGACAGTCTCTGCAATCCTCCAACTCTGGCGTACCCGGATATGCGTCCAGAAGCCGGCCCCTTCGTGCTAGACTGTGACAGCTCTGGCCTGGGGGTGGGAGGAGTCCTGTCCCAGGTTGGCAAAGCTGGTAAAGAGCATGTGATAGCATTCGCTTCGAAGAAGTTCAACAATGCACAAAGAAATTATTGTGCAACAATGCGCGAGCTGCTCGGTTTGATTATCATGCTAGAGCAGTTCCGCACTTACCTCTTAGACAGGCCTTTCGTCGTCCGAACTGACGCCGTGGCGCTTAAATGGCTTCATTCCAAAAAACACGCTACGGGAATGCTAGCCCAGTGGCTTGTGATCCTAGAGCCTTACAACTTTAGCGTTGAGCAGACGCCGCTGGAACGCTTGGCAGACTTTGACTTCTCCGTGGAACATAGGCCTGGGGAGAGCCACATTAATGCCGACATTCTCAGTCGCAATCCCAAATTCCGTCCGGACCATTTCGACTGCCCATCTTGCTCTCGTATTCCAGAGTTTCAGGCCAGGTTCGGATGCCAAAGTAGCGCCGTTAGAGCCGTTAAAATAGGCTGTGCTAAATTGGAAAAGCACGAGGCTTCGACTCAAACCGAAGGTACACACTTTTTAGATCAACCAACCATGTGTGAACCCACTAGGAATGATGACCACGGCAATGAGAGCCGGCTTGATAGTTGTCACTCAGTTAGCCAAGCGATCCAGACTGATCCATCAGGCACAAACCAGAAAGAAACCTCTGAAGATAGCAAAATTCAAGTGACAAAACCTAAGGTTCAGGTGGCTAAAATTGCAACTAATTCTAACAATGACCAAAGTGCGAAGAGTGACAGAACGAGCGGTAGTCATTCCTTCCACATTGGAACCAGCCTAGCGAATCAAGCCGCTGATGATGCAATCGAATTAAGCCTACCAGAGAGTGAGGCTGATGAGAGAGTAGATGTGGATTGGGTGACGCTGGCACAAGAGTCAAACGTAGATCTGCTGAGAATCAAGCAATCCGTAGCTGGCTCCGAACCGAAACTTAGCAAACAGGATATTCAAGATTGCAGTCGAGAAATTAAAACTCTCTGGGCTCTGTATAACGAACTGTCAGTTGAAAATGGCTTGCTCTACCGCACAAAGCCAGCGAGGAAGGGCAAACCGAGTGTTAAGCAGTTGATAATTCCCTCGTCTGCAAATTTAGATGAACTAGTAATCAAGTACCATAGAGCGTGCAACCATTCAGGAGCCAATAAAACCACGGCGGCATTGAAGGCACGTTTCTTGATCTTTGATCTGGAAACTTACGTAAGAGGTATCGTTGCCGAATGCGAAACTTGCGCCAGAGTTAAGAAAGGTACAAAGAAGATTAGAGCCCCCCTGCAGCCTACCTTGGCAGGGTATCCCAATCAGGTGGTACACGTTGACCATTGTGGACCTTTTCCTGAATCTAATGGTATGCGGTATCTTCTGGTGCTGATTGATCGTTTCACCAGCTTCGTCGAGATTGTCCCGGTGCCTGATGTCTCAGCAGGAACTACGGCGCTAGCCATCCTCACTGAATGGGTGGTAAGGTATGGGACGATGGAACAGATTGTCTCAGATAACGGCACTGCATTCATTAACGCTACGGTTGCCGAGTTGACTCGAATACTCGAAATCGACATGGTTAGAATCACAGCGAGAAGACCACAGGCCAATGGCAAGGCCGAACGAGCTATCCAAACGATCAAAACCAAAGTTCGGGCAGTGTGTGCTGATCGTAGAATAGGGTGGCCTTTGGCTGCTAAGCTTGTGGGGTTGTCGATCCGGACGACCGAATCCGAGTCTACCGGCTTCACGCCAGCAAAGTTGTTCTTCGGAGAGAACTCGACATCCCCTTGGACCTCCAGTACAACCCACCACCAAGAGAATACTATGATCCGGAATCTTACGCACACACCCTGCACAAAGCCCTGGTCGAAACATCGGCTACGGCTCGCGCTTTGCGGGGAAAGGCCCAGAGAAGACAAAAGCGCTACTATGACAGAGCCGTTTTTAAACCTAACTTTGAAGTAGGTGAGCTGGTCTGGGTTCGAAACCCGGATCACAGAGGCCTTGACCCAGCAGTTTGGTTGGGACCATACCGCGTAGTTCAGCAAATATCCGAGCGCAACTATCGGCTCCTGCCCGAATTTATTAGAGAAAATCCATTCATTCGAACTCCTAACCCGAGCCACAACATTTATAATGTAGACAGAATCAAAAAATGCATACGCAAGCCGAACTATCAAGACACCATTGACCGTTTCGGTCTAAAAATAACTGCACGGTTGCCGGAATCTCGTGTGGGAAACACGGACTACTTAAGTAGAAGGACGTAACACTCTAAAATGGTGCAAATTTTTTTGAAGGCCGATTTTTCAAACTGCTGCCATTTTTTTCTTTGCAGATAAAGAGCTCATTCTTTCACCAGGTTGTCCAGAATTTATTCCAGTTTTATATAAAATATTAGTTTGTAGCTTTAAAAGCATTTTTGCGGAGTAAAAGTACAGTAGAGTACATGTACCCCTAGAAATTCCAAAAGCTACGAAGCTAGGACACTATGAAGATGATCCTACTGCTCTTTAAAAGTTACTCAAGATGACTAATTACTCAGAACTAGGCATACATTCATTCTCTACACAGTAACAAAAAACAACGCAAAGACAATCGCATCCTGCAGACCTGCTGTAGGAAGCTGTAGCGAAAAGTTTTGTATAAAACTTGAAAGAAATAAACCTAGAGAATAATAAGTGATTTGTATTTACAAACTACAATAAACATGTAAATAATAATTTCAAAAATGCAAAACGAAAACTTCTAAAACTTTACAAAAACTGTAAAGCACAAGCTAAACGATCTCTACTACAAGCAATAAAGCACAAAATGTAGCTGGCTAATTGCAGCCTGCGATCCTGAACTGAAAAACTGAAAATTCTAAATTGTCAATACTTAAAAACCATCTTTCGCTCAATAAATAAAAAAATATGTTTTTCTATGCTACATAGTCGAAGTATTATGCAAAACAAACTCCTAAAACGCACAACAGAGAAAAACAGCACAAAGAAACAACCTAGCTCACACGAACAAAGGAAGGACATAAAGGCCTTGATCTTAAACTAGAAAACACGGAATAGAAATATCAAAAACGCTTAAAAATATAACAAACTACTAGCGATGTAAGGACCATTTTTGCCACAAGAAAACTGGGAAATGTTGCGAAGGTATTAACTAGTAAAATAGTAACTAGAATTCTGATCCAAACATCTTATTCTCGATCACCTTAACTAAATAACGTAACTAAAGAAACTGGTTGTAGCGCAGAAACAATAAACTTTAAGCAATTTCAGCGCAATACACTTTAACTGCGCGGGAGTGCTAAAATACATGTAGCGCTACAGTGGCAATTATGGCAGAGACCAAGATTAACTTGCATTATAAATACTGAACTACTCAGCCTGAGGGCACAAGCTTTCGCAAGCGCCGCTGACTTGAATCGGGCGGACGTCCATCAGCCTGTGACTCGCGTCGCACCAATCCTTTAAAGAAGGTATTTGCTAGACGCCTAGATACGTGGGTCAATTGCCCCGACTGCAGCTGGACATCCATGAACGCATCGAAAACAATTAAAAAGACAGACCGGCAGTAGTTGACGCAACGAGGTGTTGCAGCGTTGAAGTAAGCGTAGCATAGGCAAGCAAATACCACCAGCCACTCAGGAGGGTGACACAGCTTCCCTCGTGAAAGAAGCGAAGTGAATTCACTGCTACAGGCTGGTTCGTAAACCGTAGCAGCCTGACAGTCGAGCTTTTCCTTAAAGGCCACGTAGCCACTGATAAAATATAGCGCTGCATTCTCCGCATCAGAAATGTTGTCGGACAGTTGTGGGAGATTGTCAACAATTTTCCAGTCTCCCTGCGAAATTTCAGCAGAGCAACAGGCCAACGGTTGATGGTCGTCACAGACTAACTCCAATTTACTGTAAAGTTGCATTCGGCGTAGCCGCGCACTGGCCAAAATTTGATCAACGGATATATAATAACACCCGCCGTGGCCTTGCCGATAAATAGAAAACTCTCCCTCAAGCCGGTCAGTCTGCAGCTCACCTAAAAATTTTTGAAGTTAGTGCCTGGGTATGCAGGTCATATTTATTGAGTGTCAATTTATTATGGCAATAACAATACCAAAAAATTCCCGTAATGTTACGGGAAACAGGGAGTAGTGAATAATACTACGTACCGAGCAACACGTACGAAAACCCTACTTTCATCAGCAAATGTCTAGACAAATCAGCCAGGCCGTTCGCAGTCTGATGGATAGCCTTGCGTGTCTCAGAAGTGTATCGGATTCCGTTGGGATTAAGCGAACTTAGTTTTAGCTGTCTGAGAAGAAACAACTGCTGAGGGCTGTAGCTGGTTGAACCAGTAGTAGCTTGCAATGCCTGCAAATGGCTATCCAATTCAGCAGACTGAGTAAACTCGGCATGCCTCACCCTATTCAAAACTGCCTCCAACTGGCTGAACCGCTCCATTCGGTGTTGAAAGCCAAGCAGATCAGAAATGCTGACAGGGGTATTGCGTCGGTGTGCTTCAGCTGCAAAGTTGCTTCTGATGGTAATAGACACCTCGACTGTTCGTTCAGTTACAATCATCAAGTTCACTCGATCTGAATTTTGCTGCACAAGCCAGTTGTCAGTAACAACACAGGCTAGTTTGGGAACCTGCTCAGTAAAAGTCTGCCATGAACTGATGCGGTCCTAGCTGAGCATTGAATTCTTCTAATTCATCTGGAATAGCAGCTCGCTCGCTCAGAAGCACACAACGTTGAGAAACCTCCCTGGATGATCCTAAATATAAATTATGGTTAGTAACAATAGACCCACATCCAAAAGGATATTATTAATGAATAGCATAGCATAAGTCAGATGAATCAGATCTTACTTGGCACAGTTTGGCGTACTGCACTGATAGGGACAGATGAAAAGATACTTGGAGGATCAACTGGTCGCAGAAAACGCTTTACTTTTATCATCCGAGCATTTTCAGGCCAGTGTTGGGCACAAATCTTTTTTATTGTGGTCACCTATGAAATTTAAATGCACACTTGCTTGACCAAACTTAATAATAGTGCATAAGATAATATATATATTATAACAACACATGTACCTTAACTGAAGTGGGCAAAGCCATCATCCAGGCATCACAATCTGCTTTGTCCTTTGGAAAGCTATAAACAGCAACCTTTGGACCAGTCAAATAGTTGCCTTTGCAGTTGGGAATGCCGCACTTAAATGGCATTAACAATGGATAGCTGTAATAATAGGTGATAAGCTGATAAAGATAGGCATAAGCAGTGAGTTAGATTTCTCAATTGAAGATGCAAAATATAACATTGATTAGGCCTAGAGACTAGGGTGGAGTAGGCCCTAGGATAATTTGGTTAAGGGAAATCTTTGTCCAGGGAAGAAATATAAGCAATTGAAATCAATATATACAATATCTATAAATACATAGTTCTTTGAAGTTATGGAATCCAAATGACAACACTTCTGCAATTGACTAAAACTACCCTTTTAATTGCAAAAACAAAAGTAGGCTAGCTTATACTACTAGATAGGCCTACCCACCTTACTAGGCCTATATAGGCCCTATTTAATTTTATTTAAAAGTTTGAATCTCATTTTTATCTGACAGAGTCACTCAGATTAACATGAACTATTTCCTAAAATGGCATATATAGCTAAGTTTACTTACAAATTTAAAGTTAAATAGTGGATTATGATTTACAAATCATAAAAGACATTTACATTTAGAAAATTTCATGTGTTTATTCTATCTCTATACAGGGCTTAGACCTTAGGTTTAATAGCATAGGTGGTACACAGTAGACATGTATTTTGAATGCCTACAACAGCTGTATCAATGAATTTCAGTGGATGAAACCACTTATTAGGGAACTTGGTTGGAGTATGGATATATAAATATAATTGAGTATGGGCCTATATTATGAATGAGTGTCCATTCTCAAACTTAGCATATTGTTATCATGTTTGTATGACATGAGATATGCTATGGCAATACAAATTTAATTTTTTTATTAGAGAGATTTAATATAGAAGGCCTGATATGCTAGGCCAGGCTGGCTATAGTTTAGCTAGCCAAAGTGCATATATAGGCCCCCCCCTAGTCTATGTAATTTCATGACTACGTCAAAATGTGATAAAACTATATCTATAGAACGTTTTCGCGACTAAAACATAATAGAAACCAATAGAACAGGGTCTTAAAAGTAAAATGTTAGATGGGTTTTTTTGAAGCAGGCTTAAATCAATTACAACAGGCTTCTGAATATTAAAAACGTGAAAATTTGCTATCTCGCCAATGTATTTTGCGGTGAAAATCGGACTTCAAAAAAATTTCCACGAAATCCGAGTGTAACGTCCTCTATCTACTAGTGGTCCTTGGTGGGAAATTGTGACGAGGACTCGCCAGCCTCGGATTCCAGCTCGGACTCCGACATGGAAGAGCGTGGATTACCTTACTTCCCAGTTGCAGGGCTGGGATCGAACCAGGTGCAGTCCAGTGAGAACCAGGTGCAGTCCAGTAAGAACCAGGTGCAGTCCAGTGAGAACCAGGTGCAGTCCAGTGAGAACCACGTGCAGTCCAGTAAGAACCTGGTGCAGCCTGGTGAGAACCAGTTGCAGTCCGGCGAGAACCAGGTGCAGTCCAGTGAGAAACGGTTGCAGCCCGGTGAGACTCCGGTGTGTACAGGTGGAACCCAAGGACAACCGGTTGAGGACCTTGGTCAGCCAGTTTTGGACCTGTTGCAACCCAGAACAGAGTCTGGAGATTTTGTGCAGGAGCCAGATTTTTTAAGTGAAAAACACACTCAACACCGTGTGCCTGAAGTAGGTGGTAATAGTAGCACGAATCGACTCGAACAAGTCGAGGATGGCCAGGTTCCTTCAATCGGTGCGGAGGTAGAGATAGTGGGAGATAGAACGCGTGAGTTGCCTGGAACCGCCAGCCAAGGACAGAGGACGGAGCCAGCTGGCCAGCGTGAAACAGTGGAACCAGACCCATCGTTATCAGACAGAGTCAGTACTCGGGGTAGCATTTACACCACTCGAAGTGGCAGGGCGGTTCGGCCGCCAACCAGATTTTTGCAGGTGCTTGCCGGGTTTTGCCACCGCTCCAATTCCAACAGTCTTTGATTTCCTTCTCTTTCCCTCCATTCGTTGTGTTGTCTCGCTTTGTTCTCTTCTTCCTTTTCTGTTCTTTGTTTTCCGTGCCAGTGCCAAGTTAGCCTGAGTCTGCCGGTTGCGTTGCCGCCGGTGGGTTGTGTGTGTGTGGGGCGGCGTCCCGTCCGTGTGTTGGCTGGGTGAGCTCTGCTGCGCAGTTCGAATTGAAGTTCGTGCATTCCGATCCGTGGTGACGTTATTTTCGGTTCTGTGATTTGCTTTTGTCACTTAGCTCTCGGTTTCAGTTGTAATTATTAATTGTTATTTTACGTCCTTGCTTATAAAGTCTCAGTGATGCAATATTTTAATCCGTGCTAGTTACAGAATGTTACTTAAGGTCTTTTAAATCCCATGCAATATGCTCAATGACTTCTCAACATTCGTATACTTTCGGTGACGTCTACTTTGAATATTTCGTTCACTCCGTTCGTGTTCCCATTTTTGTGTCATTCAATTTCTGTTCGATGTGTTCGGTTAATAACGCTAATCATGTTAATAATGTTTCATGTAGTTTACTGCCAATATGCTCGTTTTGGAAGGGAGGCGAGTGTAACGGTTTGGAAATTCTGTAATTCAAATCTAGTTTATTAACATGGTGTATTTTAACTTTATTCAAATCCTTAGCTGTTTAGATTACGTGCGTAATTATTCTAGGGTTTTAATATTACGTATTTTGTTAATTTGGTTTCCGTTTCCAAGAAATGCGACTCATAATTTTAACATGTAAGTTCTAGTCTTTTTCTGTAAGCGTGTGGCAGCCTGGGAACAGTGCTGGGCAAGTTAATCAATTTTTTTAACTCGTTAAAAGTTAAAAAGTTAATTTAATTGCTCCAAAAAATTAACTGTAACTAGTTAATTATTTAACTTTTGCCCAAAATTTAACTTCTGAAAAGTTAAAAGTTAAAGTTAATAATTCCCTAGTAGTCCTTGGGTAGAATATCAATAGATAATAGTTGAAGATTCCAGAATCTTCCGGAATATTCTATACATTATAACTTGTAACTGAAATATATACATGTAATAGTTTGTGACGCATTAAATAATGCTTAGAAAGATGTATTAATTTTACTTTTTAATGGCATACAAGCTGTTGAAACCCGCGGATTTTGAACCCGGGGAACTCCATTTCCCGGAATTATTAACTTTTGTCATTTAACTTTAACTTACAGAAAAAAATTAACGATTTTTGTTAACTAGTTAATACATAAAAAATTTAACGAAAATTTAACGATTTTTAAAAAAAATTAACTAGTTAATTAACTAGTTAAACAATTAACTAGTTAACGCCCAGCACTGCCTGGGAAGTAGATCAACCTAGCATGTACGTGAGATACAATAATTATAATCAGAGCCGATCACCAGTGTACGCATTCATACTAAGACAGTAAGATTTCTTATGCTCCGAGTATAGTAAATCGTCCAGGACTGACAGACGTATCTGCTGAACCATATACGTTGCTAATACTTTCTCTTCGCTAGTAATATTAAATATACCGGACTCGTTACAGATTGTTTAAGTTATCCGGCTGATTGCGAAGACAATTGGTGTTCTATAAAATATGAAATTGAAATGGATATTATGCTTAAACAATTACATGCTTTAGTTTTTTATAAGTAATTTTTCTGTTAATCTCTTCCAATTATCCGAGACTTGTTCCTTTTTTAGTTTTTTAAGTTCCTTTGGAAATGTTGCATAATAATTATTTATATCTTTTTCATATTCTAGAAATGTATTATATTCACATTCGCAATCGAATTCACAATCGCAATCATAATAATATTTATTTATTGACTCAATGTATTCTCTATATTTTTTTATTATATCCTCTTTTTGTTTTTTATCTTTTTGCATGTTTTTAATTTCTTCTTTTAAACCATATGGATGTGTTTTAATTTTATCATCCAAATACCTTTTATCATCGTAAGGATTTAATGTTTTTTATCTGTCTCGATGACAAACATCTGATGATTTTCTGAGTTTAATCGATATTTTGGAGCATGATAATTTTCAATTGTATTAAGGGAATCTAAAAGTACGTTTTTATAATCATCAAAGGTTATATTTTTAACTGCTGCCCTTGATACCCCTTTTATTTGTTTACCTCTCCCTCCTGTCCTAAAACCTTAAATGCATAGCATTTTGATCTTATTGCTATAAACTCGGTTATGATTTTGCTATTTAATTCGTCTTTCATTTTAAGTACAGCTTTCTTATTTTTATTTGATTTTAGAGGATGATTATCCGGATAGTCGGATGTATCCAATGTATCCTGAATTGTTTCCATATCTTTATAGACATCTAGTGTTTCAACCTTAAATACCAACCCGCTGAAAAATTCTGTGACAATTCAGACAGAAATTCCATGATCGAATCTGTCTCCAAGATGGCTCACACCATCTGTCCTAATTCTGTGATCGAAACTCAAAAGAAATTTCGATAGAGCTAATAGTCCTTATTATCCTACTTGTAGTAGTAGTCTCTGAGATTATAATACCAAACAATTGTAAGATTTTTGGCACTTTTTAATTTAAATGTTAGATGAATTTTTAGATATATTTGAAATTAAATGACGACACAGCAATAATCAATATACGATAGGGTATTCTGAACACAAAAATTAACACATGCATAAGCATAAATAATTAAAATCAGTGCAATTAATACAAGCATACAAATCCGCGCACTGGATAATATGAATATACATGTAAATAACGTGTGTTGTGTAATCAAGGACCACTAAAATTATGAGTGTTAACAGGAGGTAATCCTATCAATAGTGTTTATAACCTTAAAGGCGCGGCTTAAGTTTGACCGTCTCAGAGTAGTACAAAACCATCCACTTATTTTGACTTGACTAATTAAGTCTACTAAATGCTGGTATACTAATTTCTTGAATGTTCAATAAAATAAATAATAATCAATACATGCAATAAACCTGATGTATGTCCTGATCAAATTGCAACTGATAGTGGTCCTTGTGAATGATTCAAGCCCAGCAATTGCGATAAAGTAGCTAAAGCATGTGGCATAACATAGATAAAAAAAATTAAAAAAATAAGAATGGAAATTTTTGGGAATAAATTCTTGCACGGCAATAGACATAATGAATTAAAAACTGAACACACCAGTAACTGAAACACAATTGCACAGAGATATTGTGGCACATACATGTAAGAATTTCTTGATTTTCCTAGAATGGCAGAAGCAAATTTGGAAAAGTATTCGAAAGCCCAAACCATCTACTATAAATAGAGTTAAAAGTTTCTCTGAAGCTTTAACACTGATCGACAAATCTAAATGGAATTTCTTTTTTGTATGCTCACTGAATTTCGTAGTACAAGACATGTTATAGTTACCCATCTAAACTTTCATCTTTCGAATGTTAAATTAGGATAAATTGGAGCACAAATGCTAATTTTACTGAACGAAAAAATAAAATAGCAACATGATTTTTACTGGTCAGTGGTAGATCTGTATGGCATGGTCTAGTGGCCGTTGTCCGTTGATCTGGTGTTACATGTAGGTCAAAGTCGAAACGGACTGCTCGACGCAGCTGGTGGTGGATTCTGCTGACAAGCGCTCCGCAGCTGCTCAACCGTAATTCCGCCTTTGCGAGCGGGAGCATCCGCCAGATAGGAAGCGATCCTGTCTTCGATTTGCTTTTTCGTTATGCCAGCGTCTGGTAGCATTATGGCTTCTGTAAATATTTTAAAGTGATTATATAGTGTAAGTGAGAAAAGAAAGAAAAAGTAAGGAAAATACTGCGTAAACTTGTACAAGCGCAAAATTTCTAATTAAACTTTTTAAACTGCAACTGGAAACCTAAAAATGCATGAGCAACTATGCAGCAAAGCTTTTATTGAATAAAAACTACTGAAGCTACCTTTTATCAGCTGCTCCAGGCGCTCAAAGCTGAGTTTCGGAGGCTTTCCCGTCCGATTGAAGCGGCACTGCATGTCAGAGGTTATTAGGCGATTAATCATTCGACTGTTTCGCGAAGATCCTTACCACCTAGCAACCGAAGTTCGTCAATCTGGAATTAACGAGTGTGGTTTAAATATCAGCTATAAATCATATAGAATACGGCAACTTTTTAGTAAATAAAATATTTCTCAGCAGGGTTTGATTTTCGACCATAGAAGTAAATAAGCGTGTGAGTATTGTGGAGAGCTACTCGTCTGAAAGTAGAAAAAAAACTTACCATTCTTTGCCGCGAATTCGGGCACTTCATTTTTTCAAGCAGTCTGTTCACTTCATCCACGGACGCTGCACATGGAGGATTCTTCGGTTGCTGGCTCTGCTGAGTTCTCGGACCAATGCTAGAGCCCAAATTTGTTATAATGAGTGATCGAAGATCGTCGATCGACGTTTGCAGCCGATTGATTTTGGCTTGAGTGCTGGCTTCCATTCGAGCCAGAGTCCGAATTGCCCCTGTGAACAGAAATCGTGTTATGTGATCAATATATATGCGTACTCAAGACCTATTACGAGCGTATTTTACCGCCTTGAATCTTTGAACCAACCTACACTACAACTTCATGAATGCCAATTAATAATTAACAACGAGCGCATGCTTAATGGCGTGACTGCATATAAAAAAAATATTTTCGTTTTTTCAACAAATAGATTTATTCACATACCAGCAAGTGATTCTAGACCGACCGGATTGCTAGTTAGTTGGTCGATTCTTGCCAGCGGATTAATTGTAGTCGAAGACCTTGGGGCCTGTACGTCAGACTGGCACGGGTTAGCAGAAAACGCGAACAGAGAATCAGCCAGCACAGTCGATTGGACCAAAGATCTAGCGGAACCGCAGCCGTAAAGTTCGTTACGAATGTTTGTGGCCTAAACAATGGTAAGGTTTGCACATTTTATTGTTACTGCATATTCGCGCACATAGGTTACCGCTGTACATCTTAAAATTATTATTTTCTCTCTTAATACTAAAACTTTTTTGTGTGTATGTGACGACGTAACTCCTAAAATACTTGCATGTCTGCGTTGAAACTTATATGGGAAAGCTGCAAATTTTCCGGAATAGGCTTTAGGCTATTTTTATTTTTACAATATATATATATTAATGTGTCACTTCTCTTCTCTGGATTTAAATCTGTCTACAGGCTACTGTTACGCTAATTTTATATTTGTTAACAGCACCTCGTGTCTTGCTTTGTAGCTCGTGGTTGGCGTAATTTGATCCCTGCTATATCAATAGTTTTAATAGTTAATTGGCCAATGGTCAGATGGATTAGTCCATCTCCCCCAAGACCAGTCAGCTATGCATATGCTTTTGAATTTAAGTGAAAACATACAAACAGACCAACAACTATTAGGAGAGTCTCTATGATTACGAGTATTATGGGAGTCTTCAAATTAAAAAAAATTCATATTAGCAGGCAGAAAAAGCAAAGCTCGACTCACCTCCAATTCAAGTGCATCTCGGCGCTCTTGATGGCAGGACTCGCTGCCATTAGCCTCAGTTACTGTCTGTTCAGAAGCAGCGGTAGATGGAAAATTGACGACTGGAGGCACGATACTTGGCTGACTTGTCGGAATATAGTCGTGTTTATTGGTAGTTTCAGGAGTCGCTCTGGTCAGTGCATGCTCGCTTTCCGGTTCAGATTCCTCAGACACGAGCTAAGATGTGCATATAGTGTGCATAGAGCATATAAACACTTTGAAAGAACATCAAATTCATTAAAGATTAGCTTAGCATTACGAGTGTATGCCTACTATAAATGAGCATATTATTTCATGCATTATTGATAGCAATAGTTTCTACCATTAATATTATTGTAAACTAAACTGATAATGACAACTGTATGTCTGAAGTAGTAGTACAGATACTACACAACAATAATATAATAAAATGGTGCCATGTTAATACAAAATGACAAAAACAGTAGCTGATCAGTCTTACCGAAGGTGGCGGAAACTTCTGTCTCTTGTCACTTCCCATTCTTCTTGAAATCTTCTTTAAAAGCTTTGCTGCAGTTTTGCATTTCCCGGTAGAAATCATGTCTTCGGCAAATTTTTTGGCATACTTTAGATCAGACTTAGAATCCGCGACTTGAACTACGATACCAGTGTATTCGTCCTTATCAAATAATACTTTGAGCTGTATAGGAACTAGAGGGTCCTCATCATCGACTTGTCGTTCCAATGAGGGAGTCCACTTAAGCTCCCACGAGCTAAAAATTACGAGGGTGCGATCTTCTAAAAAGTAAAGCAATACGTACTTGGACAGTGAGGACGACATTTTAAATAAATTTCTACGATGCGTGGCAGATACTAGCTAGTCTAATGCAGTTTGTGTTAAAACTATGACTAAGAGGAAGAAGTTTCTAGAGGATTTCAGAGGAGCTACACAAATAAAGAACGTTATTTTCCCACTCATTGGCAGCGACCAATAGAAATAGAATATACTTCATAAAGCATACAGGCTTTCGAGTCTCGAGCCCCTATTGGCTATATCAATCCACAGTAGCTGACTGGAATATTGTTTTAGTTTGTTCGACCCAAGAAACTGACTGACAAAGAAGCTCAAATCAAAATGCAATCTCATGCTTTATAGAAAATAAATGCAACGCTTGCTAAGGGACAGGTCAATAAGATAATACTATCAATATAGCAACCTATTGGTTATCTTACCTGTTGTGGCCGAAATCAGTTTGAATCCGGATTCGCAAATGGAAAAATTAGGAATGACGATTGTCCTTTTGCGTCTGCATCACCATCTGCATTGAACGCAATGCAGATGGCTTTGTTAATTGGGATGCCCTCTTCAATTCTGTTCGTTAACCTGTAATACCCGATGCCCAAGTCAGATGATGGGTACGGGTATTCGTATAGGTTGCGGAATAATTTTAGAACATTTCCATTGACAATACCACTGGTTAGGTTAGCTGAGTTCACAAGAATAACTTTTTTATTCTCTAGAATAGCACAGTTGTTGGGATTCTTATCTGTGAACTTCAAAGCACGCTGCTGCACCATAGAAAATTCCTGACACTGTCGAATCTGATTTTTTATGTGCGAAGCCAAATGTCTTGTTGCTTTAATTCGTTTCTTGATGACAGACAAATGATTTTCAAAAGGAAATGTAGAAAACGAATCTAAGCAGTCATACATAGTAACAAACTCTGCTAGATGCTGCAGCATATGGGTGTTAAATGAACATGCTGAACGACTAAATAGCTTCTCTGTATCAAGCACAAATTGGCGAAGGCAAGCTGATGCTGATTGAACAAAGCGAGAACAGTCTTTCCGACACAGTGAGTAGACAGCAAAATGCAGCAAAAGGAAGTGCTTCCAGTACTCATCTGGGAGAACAGACTTCAGCAAGTATGGGCCATAATATAAAAGAAAAGAACGAAATTCTGTTGCTTTGAAATGCTTCAACTCGAACGTGGGTCGGATTTTTCTTTGAAACTCATGTGGAACGCTTGATCGTACACTGAGAATTTTTGTGTCGATTATCTTTAATTGTGAGCGAGATAATCTGCAAGCAAACCTTGGTCCGTCCATCGAGAAGTAGCAATGAAAAAGTCTCCGAACCACGCCCAGGCACACGATATGTTGGTAGTCGGGGACGAAACCACTAAAGAACGGAACAACACCAAGCAGAGGAGAGTCTCCCGGAAGCATGTTGCTCTCGGTTCTTGTCGCATAGTCTTCATTGCTCCTTTTTGGGTGGTCGATTCCCGGAAAAGCAACGTGGTCAGAAATGTACTCTCCTTTGGTTCGACAGTAGGGACATCCAAAGTACCCTGAATGTGACTTAATGTTCATTACAAAGCTTCGAGCCGGTGCATCACATGAAAATATTATATCTTCGACTTTTATTAGACCTTGAGCACATGGTAGCCCATTTGAAATAACTTCCCTTAACTCGGCTGAGAATCTTTTCAGCAACTTCTCTCGATCAGGCTTTCCTTGACCACAGTAGAAGGACACGACAACGGGTTTGGAGTCCTGCAGCTTCATCATTATTGGCCAAATGTTAATTCGACTGCTTCTAAATAATGGAAGACCATCGATGCAAAAACAAATTCTAAGACGGCTATAAAAGCAGGATGAGGCGTTTTCCAAGAAATTCATTATCAAGTCTTTGAGTCCAAAATTGTAGTATGTCCCACCAGATAAATCCTTTTCAACTGATCGATCGGCGTCTAGCTGGTCAGTCTCTAAGTTCTTCATTTTACCTAACCTTTTAAGCATATGAATTGAAGATGGAGCTTCAACACCGTGCTTTTTCAACACAGCGAGTAGAAATAGCATGGTGTCTTCACTTAGCTTGAATAAATTGAAGAACAGTAGCAGGTCTTGAGCAAGAGTCGGCGTTTGTTCAACGTCCTGGTTGCTCAAAGCCTCTTCAAATTCTACGAAGGACTCGTAACTGCTACTATCATAGCTTTCTTGGGCAAAATACGCAGCTACATCATAATATAATTCCTGGTCCTGGATGTTATCATCAGCATTTATCACACTTTGATACCCGTTCTCCTCTCTGCTGGCTACCGTGCTTGGTATGTGCTGTTCTGGCTGAGTCACTGTATCTTGATCTTGGTTAACTTGTTCCGTAACTTCCGTATTGCCAAGAAATCCAGTAAAAATCGCCTGAGCCTCACGATGAAAAGTTCTTCTGGATGTCATTTGAATTACTTAAATTTCAAGGTCTAGAGTAATAAATTAATAAATAGTATTTTGAGAAACCAGGACAGGCAAGACGTCGTCTAATCACCTCCAAATAAAATTTTCAGACTCAAGGTGACTCTCAAGGTTTGGTATTTGCGGCAGTTGGTCTAGTAGACTGGATATAGCTGGTTTTGAAAATAGCGGATATTTTTATTCTCGTCAGATTCAGTAGAACCGCACATACCTTTTCTCTAACCTTCCCACTAACAATACAAATAAAAAACTCGCTTTCCTGGCCTGGGGTTCGTTCTTTGTTCCAACTAGCAACCTGCCCTGTTCACTCAGCACACACTCTACGTAGAGCCTATAGGTTCCTTCAGACATTTTTCCGGATCCTCTTCACACACCACTGATAAGATCTCAAAATAAAGAAATACGGAGCAGATGGTCATACTAGGCTCAGCCATCTGGTTTGTGAATAGATTGAACAGGCATGGATCCCTGTATATACGGGGATTTTACAAGGGTCCATGGAACAGTTAGTATTCTAGATTTCTCTGAACAGGCTTACTACTGGTGGGGAGAGCGCCATGAATCAAATATAACATAACATATAGCAACCCTACATAATAACCTTACTTACAGGACATAGCACCTCTCGTGTGTAAAGGGAAAATTTTCTTCTACAATACTAAAACTGACGCGATGTTTGTCTGTTTGTTTGTTACCCTATAAAGTTGTAGAAAAAACCCAGTCACGGCTCAAAATGGCCCAGTAGAGCTTCGCTTCGTGTCCAGCTTTCTAGCTTGAGGCGTCCCAGCACAGTGCTTCCCTTTATACCGGAAATGCAGGCCTTTGCTGTTAGTTTGGAGGTCCACAATTGATTGACTGTACGCACAGACAAAGAAATGCGTACATGTTTTCTTATCATATAGCTAGCTTATATCACAGACCATTTAGAAGCAGACTGACCAACAGAAGAAAAAGGTCTTATTTTCCACAATAATAAAAAGGTCCCTCTTCCCCACCCCTTTATGATTGATATTCGGTGGCTTTTTTCTAAGCGCATTCATTTATATTCTACGCAACTTGTTTTTGTCGGTCTCCTTTTAGCTAATTTAAAATTCAATGCAGTTTTCTTTGGAAAATTAATTTGAAAGCCATTTTACCGGTCTCTCAACCGGTTCTGTTCAGGTATACAAACTCAAGTCTCAATCAGGTTGCTGAGCTTGGCGACTTTAGATTAATCTTGCAGACTTTCCTATTAAATACATTAAAATTGAGGGAATCACCGCTTTTAATTATGCATATTACCTCAAACACTATACATAGGGACACAACACAATTCTTTCAATGGAAAACAAAGATCGACCGGCGGCTCTATTCAGGACGCAGGAGTACATGTACAAACTCAGGTCTCATCAGGTTAATTGCTGAGCTTGGCGAATTTAAATTGAATCTTGTTGGCTTTGCCATTTAAATATATTAGAAATTCGGGGAATCGTCGCCGCCTTTTGAATATCTCAAACACTAATTTACAAAGGCACAATTGTTTCGATGGAAAACACCGATCGACCGGCATCAGAATGTAATTATGAATAAAAATGCAAGAAAAAAATTTCCTCAATATGTAGGCAAAAAAGTAGAATTTTTTTCGACATGCAATGTGAAAAAGATATAAAATCAAGCAGAGTTCAGAAACGCCTATTTCTACTGAATGAGTAAGTGCATGCGCTAAATGATATCTAAATTTTGTAAGATTTTTATCATAGAGATATCATCCCTAATTCGACCATGAAAGTTTTCTGTCCATAAGAATTCCGTCTTCGATGTAGATTCTTTACAGATTCGATATAGAATTTTTCAGCGGGAAGCTATCGGTGTCTGCATATATTGGATAGTTATCTGGCCAAGTTTTATTAATAACATCATAATAATATTCATACATGACTAACTTAGCATAATCTAACACAACCATTCCTATAAAGATGGGTTTAAGAAATTTTGTTGTTTTATTGCGCATATGAATTCCCATAAATTCATCATCAAATTTTATAAAGTCTTTAAAGTTTGGTTTTGAAAAATATTTCTTTGCTTTTTCAATATCCTTTTCTAAATGGAATTGGGTTCTATTTCTAATATCTTCCACCGTTTTTCCATAAAATGCATTGTTCAATAATTTCCAATAATCTTTCTCAAAATTTGTTTTTGACATCTGTCTCTGATTTGAATTAAAGTCGATATATTTAGCCAACCACTCTTCCTCAATAAACGATATTGTTCGATGTACTTTAGTTACTTTTAATCCTTGCTTTTCATAAAATTGTAGAAGCTTATAATGCACTACATAGTTTTTTGTACATTGACCATCAGATACTGTCTGTGATTCTTTTAAGGGGTGTTTGATGCTTCAAAATCAGCATATATTACAATTGGTTTTTTAATTGCCATATAATGTTGTTGGAACTTTAGGATTTGTTCTTTTTCATTGGGCATTACAATATTAGTAAATTTATGATCTAAACAAAATTTTTGATGGTTTTTAAGAGCCGTTTCATTCCTTTTAAATGTGAAACAGTTTCTACATAATGGCATTCTATTTCCATTTTCTCTTAAAAAAGAACTAATGTCCTTTATGTAAACATAATGTGTTTCATTTCCGCGCTGTATGTACAATAAATCGATTTGGTCTGGTGCTGTTATATCAGTTGCTGGTTTAACAAGGTAACATCTTTTTTAATACCATTCTTTATCAGCTTCATTAATGTTTGCTGGCTCTTCAATTGTAAACACATTAATATTTAACCCATTCATTTTTTCAACCTTGTATATATCGTCTATCGATACTGGGTATGATATGTCTTTCATTATTATTTCATCCTCATAATCTCTATAATTATATATTTTATTTACATGTGATTTTACCCGTTTGTGATATTTGTGAATTAGTACACACCATAATAAACACTTATCATCTTTATTATCGGGATTTATAATCATCGGTGATTTAAATCCTAGAAACATATGCGATCGTCCTCGTAGAATTTCAATTGGAACAATCTTTACTGTGGATGAATTACAGGAAACAAAAATGAATCCTGATCCGTTTTCTGTCATCTTATCCAACCATTCATCCAACTCTGCTTCAATCTGATCAAATTGATTATTAAATGATTTCATAGTTAGAAGAGACTTATAGGATTCTTGTGAGAAATTGTTTATTACTTTAATTTCTGAATTTAGATTTATCATATTTGGTTTTTTAAATTCTGTTTCAATTTCGATTTTATACTTTATTGGTTGTCGTTTGTTATTTGGGCTTTTAATATATCGATCTAAGATGGTCTTTAATTTTTCTTTCATTTGTTTAAAATATTCTTTATAATCTGTATTTATATCAATATCAATATTTATTATTTCAACCCCATTTGATGTTGGTTGTTCGATAGTATCTAATTGTCTTTGTAAACGGATTTCATTTTCTGCTCTAACTTTAGCTTCTATTTCAGCCCTATCGGCAATTCGTTTTGCTTCGATTTGAGCAATTAATTGTGCTCTAAGTTCTGGGTTGTCGATTTGAGCTAAAATTGCTTCCATTTTATAGAATATAATTTATAAAATGTTTGATTTATTCTAGTTCCGCTTTTGGTAACAGTAGGCCGCTGCCCATAACGTTTGAATTTAAAAAGATTCCTGAACCTGCTTTTGGTCGCATTTCGAGATATAATCCGCTTCCATCATGTCTTTCAATAATGTTAAAATATTTTTCTAACTTATTAAAAATCTTCTGAATAGCCTGAAAAAAATCCTTTAGCTTTCTCACCCGTTTTTTCTAAAGTTTGCCCAAACTCATGTAGTTTATCTGCGACAACTCCGCTTCCTTGGGTTGTTCCTTTTAAAATTAAACCGTCGCCATGATTTGGGCCTTTTAAAATTAAACCGTCACCATGATTTGTACCTTGTAAGATTAAACCTTTTCCGGCGGCTAACCTAGCTTCTGCATTTCTTTTTTGCTCTGCTGTTGCTGAACTACTATTAATGGTGTCAATGAGTTTCTGTTTGGATTGAGCATCCTGCGTTATTTGCTGTCTTTGAAATTCAGCATCTCTTTTAGCTTTTTCATCCGCAGCTTTTTTGTCATTTACTGCTTTTGCAATTCCATCCGCTCCACTAGCGACTCCTCCGGCTGCGGCAATTCCTCCAAAAATTATTGGGAGCAAAGTTGCGAGTGGTAATATACCCCCTTCTTTTGCTTTTAATTCAGCTAATTGTTTTCTGTTATCGTGAATTCTTTTGCCTACTAAACCAGCTGCTCCTGCTGCCCCAAGTCCTAAAAGGATTGGTAGAATGGGTAACAACCCACCGTCCTTTTTAGTGTGAGTCTCCAATAAAAATTTCACATCGGAGTCTGTTAGCCGATAATTTTTACCACGATTCTTAAAGGATATTGGTCTTCCTTCTTGTGCATATTTCGCAGCAAGTTTACATGTATTGATGTCGTAATCCAATTTTTTGCCTAAGCGTTCCAATCTTTTTAACATTGCGTGGCTATGTTTATTATCATCTAAATCTAGGGAGTCTACAACCTCTGCTATAAAATATAGCCGATCGTCATTAACTGAGTCCATTTTTATATTGTTCAAATTTCTTTAATCCTTTTCCGCCTTTAATTGTGGTCAACATTTTATTAAAATCCTGAATATCTTTATTACTTATTGGTGTGCTTTTCGTGGGGGTTTCTGTTGGTTGTGCGGCTTGAGTTGCTTCCTGTGCTATCTTCTAATCTTTTATTGCTTTTATTTGTGAGAGGGTGTCGTTAAATTCTTTCAATTTCTTTAGTTCTTCTGCTGCCCTCGCTGCTTCGATTCCACCCTTTACAGCGTTTGTTATAGAACCTGCTGCAGAGCCTGCTTGGCCTATAAGACCCATATTGTCTTTAACAAAATTTGCTGCTGTACCAACCACATCAAAAAGACCCTCGCCTCGGTATTCAACTGGGTCTCCTATTTGAAATTCATTCAGATTTTTTATATGTGTAACGTGTGTCATTTTTGTCTATTTTTGGTAACAGAAAAAATATTGTCTGCATTCCATTAAGGCCAGATTTTTGAAAACGAAAACCAAAACGAAAAATCTGGCCATAATGGAATGTTGAGTGCGTGGGTGAGCTGTCTAAAAATAGCTTCTATTCTTTCTCTACCAAAACTTCCAGACCCTTCGCGCCTGCGGCGCGGGCGGCGGGTTAGAGAGTGTTTGTGTGTGTTGGAATGTAGTAGTATATAAAAAGACGTTTCTAGATCAGATCCTATTGAAAATGGAGATTTGGAAGGCTAATAGGGGGGACACGGGGATTTGATTGGAAGTGTTAATAGCGTTTTTTGATTTTTGTTGTTATTGGGGGTGTTGGGGGTGTTGGGGGGTATTGGGTGGTGTTTAATTGTGTTTTTTTTATTTCCCCCCGTGTCCCCCCTCTAGCCTTTCAAATGTGCTGTTTGATAGGTGCCTCTGGGTCTAGAAGCGTCTTTTTATATACTACTCATGCAGCAGGTGGACGCCTGGACCGTCGATCGATAAGCCATCAAGACACTTGGCAGGTACTCCTCCCAGGCGTTCTGACCCTTCTCTACCAGATACGTGCGCAAACTGTTCTTCAGGAACCCGTTAAATCGTTCCACCTGTCCGTTTCCACTCGGGTGGTAGGCGCTCGTCCTGGTCTTCTTTACACCCAACAGCTCGCACAGCTTCCTGACAATCCCCGACTCAAAGTTCCTTCCTTGGTCCGAGTGAAGTACCCGTGATTGGCAATCCAGCGTTCGAATAGCACTCTTGCAATCGTTGTCGCCTTCTGGTTCCGGATGGCATAAGCGTCTGGCCACTTTGAGAACGCATCTTGCACCGTGAGGATATAGAAGTTTCCTTTCTTGCTCCGTGGCAGCGGCCCGATGACGTCCGTCATCTTGATATCGAATGGGCTTGAAATCGGAATCGGCTCCATCGGTGCAACCGGTCTCTTGCCAGTCTTGGCCTTGGTGCAGTCCAAACAGGCTTTTACGTGCTCTTCGACCTCGCGGCCAAGTCCAGGCCTCCAAAACGATTTCCGCACCTTCTCCTTGGTCTTGAAAATCCCGACGTGCCCTCCACTCCGTCCGGCATGAGCCTCTTCCAGCACCGCTGTCAGCACATTCCGTGGCAACACCACTTGCGGCTGACGTCCACTGGCCGTATGAAACAGCAGCATCTCACTGTCCGACACCTCAAGGTCACGACGTCTTTCGACAATCCTCCTTGCCGTCGGTGAGATGCGTCGCAAATGCTATTCGGTTATCTCTCCGTCGCCGTGTGCCAGCAGCTCCATCGCCTGACGAAAGTCGCTGTCCATCTTCTGGCTCTCCCTGATCTCCTCCGAGGTCCACCTCTGAAATCCCAACGCGTTCACGCCGATCTGCTCTTGTGCACATCGGGGACAACTCTCGCTTCCTTGATGGCGCCGACGTGGCTTCCTGGAGAGAGCGTCTGCGTGTTGATGTTTTACTTCAGGACAATGTTCGATGCGATA
Organism: Macrostomum lignano; assembly: GCA_002269645.1. Lineage (NCBI taxonomy): Eukaryota > Metazoa > Platyhelminthes > Macrostomidae > Macrostomum > Macrostomum lignano. The sequence continues at coordinate 256,630 of NIVC01000255.1, forward strand.
CTTGTACGGTGCCAAGAGCTCTAGCCATCTGGCCAGCTGTCCTTCTACGTCCCGCAGCGAATGCAGCCACTTCAAGCTGCTGTGATCGGTGCGCACTAGAAACTCTCGCCCCATCAGGTAATAACGAAAATTCTGTACGAAAAACACCACGGCTAGCAACTCGACTCGTGTCGTGCAGTAATTCCGTTCTTCTCGCGACAACGTCCTGCTCCCGTAAGCTATTACCTTCTCACTTCCATATTTCTGCACTTGTGAAAGCACAGCGCCAATTCCTTCTTTTGTGCTACCGTCCATGTCTAAAACGAATTCTCCAGCATCCTCTGCAAAGTTTGGAAACGCCATGACCTCCGATCCCTGCAACCTTTCCTTCAGGGCCTCGAATGCGGCTTGACACTCTTCATCCCAGCTCCACGGGCAATCTTGTCGGGTCCGTCGCAGCATCGGCTCAGCAATACGGGAAAAATCTGCGATAAACTGCCGGTAATTCCTTACTTCCTTGGCATTCTTCGGCGTTGGCCAGTCACGAATTTCGGCAATCTTTTCTGAACTCGTAGTGATTCCATCAGCTGACACTACGTGTCCCAGGAAGGTCACTGACTTCAACAAGAATGCGCACTTTTTCGGCTTCAATTTGATGTTCGCTGCTCGCAACCGACGAAAAACCGTTTGCAGCCGCTCCAGGTGCTCCTCCACCGTTCTTGACCACACTAGCAGATCGTCCAGATACACCAAACACAACTTTCAGCACAACTTCCCCAACACCACATTTATTAGTCGGCTGAATGAATCCGGCGCATTTGTCAATCCAAATGGCATAACGTTCCAGGCGTACTGCTGCACCCGGTGTGAAACGCCAAAGACCGTCTTTAGTCTGTCGCTGGGTTCCACCGCCATCTGCCAGTATCCCGAATGCATGTCCATGGTCGAAAAAATCTTGGCACCGCCTAGGCTCTCCAACAGGTCATCTGTCCTAGGCAACGGCACTGCATCCTTCTTGGTCACTTCATTCAGTTTCCGGTAGTCACAACAGAACCTCAGTGAACCGTCCTTCTTTTTCACGCACACCACTGGAGAGCACCATGGGGACTGGACCTCGCTGATTCTTCCAGCTTCCAACAAGTCGTCCAACTCCTTGTCCACTTCCTGCCGCAGGTACGGGGGACTCCAGTGTCGATCTCGTGCTTCATCACGGTCGTACAGCCGAGATCCTTGGAGTCCTTAGCAAAGACAGCCCGATGTTGGGAAAACAGCTCTCTGAAGTCGGCTTCCTCCTCCTCCGACAGGCCACACGAACCCCACTCGCGGAATTCTTCGATCGGGTTCCATGCCTCCGTTTCATTCTTGGCCTCTCGTCCAAGCGCACCACGTTGATACCTCCGTTCGGTTCCAAAGGAATAAACCAGCCAATCGTCTCTCCCTTCTTGACCCTCATTCTACAACTGGATGTCCAACTGGCAGCCGTCCATCCTCGCCGGGCGCTACCAGAGCTCGGGCCAGCGCCAACTCCTTCTCAGCGGCCTTCACCGGCTTTTCTTCCGTTATGCCAACCGATCCGCAGTTTCTTGCGCCCTTTTTCTGCACCCTGGCTGGCATGATCACTTCTTGCGCCGGTTCCAGAAATACCGTTGTATCGGCTTTTATTCGACACACCACAAGCAGCTCGCCTTTCTGCCGTATCGGAACTCTAACATCACCAACTCGAAAGACAAACTCGGAATAGTTGATGACGCAACGATGCTGTTTGAAAAATTCGGACCCGAGGATTACGTCATAACGCAATCCATCCACTACAAAAAAATTCGCTGACCACCGCTCGCCGCCAATCTCCACGTCCAGCACAATACAGCCTCTCATCCTCATCGCACCTCCATTGGCCGTTGAAAGGGAAACGTCCATTCCAGTCAGTCTCTCCCTCACCTCTTGCGGCAGCCTCAGGAAAACATCACAGCTCAGCACTGACACACTCGCACCACTGTCTAACAGCAGAGCCACTGGCTTGCCGGAAACCGCACCGGAACTAAAAACTGTCAAGGACTCCGTTGAGACCGACGAACACGCCTCTTGAACCAGGTTGCTTTTTGAATTCCCATCACCAGAGACGCACTTGGATTTATTTACAGGGTTAGTGAGCAACACCGGTTCCTCGCTCCTGGGAGACTCTCCCCGGTCGGTCCCCTCGGCCCGTTTCCCGACTTTGGACACTTGAAGGATAGGTGGCCTTCACCGTTGCACTTGTGACATCGTACTGGCGATTTCCCGTTTCCACTTGTCTGGCTGGTCTTCTTGGGACACTTTGATGAGTTTTGGCCCCACTCTCGACACGAAAAACACTGCACCGCCTTCCGACTCGCCGGGGTCGGCTCTGCCGCTTCTCCAGACCTCCGCTCCTCCATCTAGCTCGTATTTTAGCATGCCGCATGAACTGACAACTCTTGTATCAGGTGCTTACTACTGTGAGTAGCAGTGCAGCATGCGGAAAGTAGGGAATCCGAACTCTCCCTTCCCGTTCAGGTTTCAGTCTGAAAACTTAGAAGCGCGCTATGCTACTTATGGCCAGTAGGCTAAATATGTACACATTTACGCGCTTTTCAGTAACTTGACCTTTATTTGTTAGTTTATGTTACAAACATTTTCCGTTTTTCATTGCTCTTGCTATTCTTTCTTATGAAGTTTGTGGCTTGCTGAAATGCGAGTGAGAGGGAGGGTGTGAGAGGGAGAGTGTGAAAAGGAGAGTGTGGGAGGGAGAGTGTGAGAGGGAGAGTGTAAAAAGGAGAGTGTGGGAGGGAGAGTGTGAGAGGGAGAGTGTGAAAAGGAGAGTGTGGGAGGGAGGGTGTGAGAGGGAGAGTGTGAAAAGGAGAGTGTGGGAGGGAGGGTGTGAAAAGAAAGGTGTGAAAGGAAAGATTTGAGCTGGGTGCCAAAAGCAAATGTCAAGAATGTCAGTGGATGTCAGACGGCATGACTGGTGAATGTCAGTGGATGTCAGACGGCATGACTGGTGAATGTCAGTGGATGTCAGACGGCATGACTGGTGAATGTCAGTGGATGTCAGACAGCATGACTGGTGAATGTCAGACGGCATGACTGGTGAATGTCAGTGGATGTCAGACGGCATGACTGGTGAATGTCAGTGGATGTCAGACAGCATAACTGGTGAATGTCAGACAGCATGACTGGTGAATGTCAGACGGCATGACTGGTGAATGTCAGTGGATGTCAGACGGCATGACGGGTGAATGTCAATGGATGTCAGACGGCATGACTGGTGAATGTCAGTGGATGTCAGACGGCATGACTGGTGAATGTCGGTGGATGTCAGACGGCATGACTGGTGAATGTCAGTGGATGTCAGACGGCATGACTGGTGAATGTCAGTGGATGTAAGACGGCATGACTAGTGAATGTCAGACGTCAGAGCTCTGCAGCCCCAGCTCCGCTCCCTTCCAACCCGGCGTCAGCAGCGGCAAAGAACCCCCTGATCAGCCCGCTGTCCTCGCACCCTGCCGGAGTCCTTGGCGGAGCCGGAGGCAGCGGAGGCGGTGGCGCAGGAGGCACCGGAAGCGCAGGCGGGCTGATGTCGCGGTCCTCGCTGCTGCTGACTCCCATGAAGCCGCTGGCTGAGGAGGCCGCCACCTTCGGCGGTCATCGCGGCGGCCCCCGCGGCGACTTCCTCAGCGAGGCGGACTTCCCCGACCGAGGCGCCGTCGCAGCCTCTGAAGACAGCGACGGCGGAGACGGGGGCAGCCGGCGCCGGAATCCCTTCAACGAGGACTGCGGCGGGCGGATGCGGAAGAGAAAGTCGGAGAGGGCACAGCTGACGCAGTCCATGTACCTGGACAGGGACACCTCGTGGGCGGCCTTCCAGCAGCAGGTGAGGGCGTGAGGAAATCGGTCAGGTGGGATGTGAGGGAATCGGTCAGGTGGGATGTGAGGGAATCAGTCAGGTGGAATGTGAGGGAATCGGTCAGGTGGAATGTGAGGGAATCGGTCAGGTGGGATGTGAGAGAATCGGTCAGGTGGGATGTGAGGGAATCGGTCAGGTGGGATGTGAGGGAATCGGTCAGGTGGGATGTGAGGGAATCGGTCAGGTGGGATGTGAGGAAATCAGTCAGGTGGGATCTGAGTGGGGAATCAGTCAGACGGGATCTGAGTGGGGAATCAGTCAGGTGGGATCTGAGTGGGGAATCAGTCAGATGGGGTCTGAGTGGGGAATCAGTCAGATGGGGTCTGAGTGGGGAATCAGTAAGATGGGATTTCAAACCTGCTGCTCTCAGGAGGTGCCGCAGTCCGTGGACTCCGCAGTCCTCGAGACCGCGCAGCCGCCACCCGCTGAGCCCCCGGAAGCTCCGTCGCTGACGCAGCCGCCGCCCCCGCCGTTGAGCACCGCGGCGGAGCAGCCGCAGGAGGCCGCGGAGGCCGGCGAAGGCGAGGACCTTGTCCGCCTCACCCGCCTGCTGCAGAGCCCCAAGCGGGCCGCCCAGAAGGCGCCGAACGGCGGAGGCGGTGACGAGGAGTTCTCCGACAGCGCGTCAGCCTTCGGCTCCCGACAGGACCTTAGCGGCTCCGGCAGGGTGGACACCGCGCCGCCAGCCTGGCTGAAGCCGGGTGAGCCGTGTCTGGTGCAGCAGCCGCAGGGCGCGAGGCTGCCGGGTCACGTGAGGTTCTGCGGCCCCACCCAGTTCGCGGCGGGCACCTGGGTGGGGGTGGAACTGGACCAGCCTGAGGGCCGCAACGACGGCTCGGTGAAGGGCGTCAAGTACTTCAGGTGCAGGGCCCGCCACGGCCTGTTCGTCAGGCACGACAAGGTGCTGCAGCCGCGGAGGAGGGCGTCGCAGCAGATGAAGGCTGGAAAATGAGGCTGCGGCTCTCGTTTGGAGTTCTCCATCAGCCTCTCCATCAGCCTCTCCAGCTTCCTCATCAGCCTCTCCAGCTTCCCCATCAGCCTCTCCAGCTTCCTCATCAGTCTCTCCAGCTTCCCCATCAGCCTCTCCAGCTTTCCCGTCAGCCTCTCCAGCTTCCCCATCAGCCTCTCTAGCTTCCCCTTCAGCCTCTCTAGCTTCCCCATCAGCCTCTCCAGCTTCTCTATCAGCCTCTCCAGCTTCCCCTTCAGCCTCTCTAGCTTCCCCATCAGCCTCTCCAGCTTCTCCATCAGCCTGTCCAGCTTCCTCATCATTCTCTCCAGCTTCCCCATCAGCCTCTCCAGCTTCTCCATCAGCCTCTCTACGGGCGAAACCCCACTGAGCCTGCAAGTTTCTGTGCTGCATCAGTCCAATTCCCATTGCTGATCACCTCAGCAATGTTCAGTCACCTGTCAATCAAAGCCGATCAGCCTCGAGTCCCCACAACCAGTTTCAGTCCCAGCCAGTCCCCAGTTAATCTGCATTCATTCCCTAGTCACAGTTCCAACAATCTTCTCTGTTGCATAATCGAACTGATTTATTTATTGTGATGTACTACTGATTCACAATTTGTTATAAGTAGTAAGTCATGCGTTTTGTGCGTCTTTTTTGTCACGCAGTTCTTCAGTCCCGAGGAAAGTATTCCATTAATTGCTGCTATTGGCCTTTTTACGAATTGGAATTGCTTGTCAGTTTTGCTTTTTTATTTCCTGAGTTGATTGCCTTCACCCCGGATGGCACTGCAGTCTGTCAGTATTTGTGTCACCTTCAGTACCTGCTGCTCGACTCCTTCATTCATTTGGTGATTTTGTCCCAAACCATGCGGTCTGTCCCGACCTGGACTGTCACCTCCCAATGTGATTGACATTGTCTGCGGATTGAAGCGTTTGTGTTTTTTTACCTGCATCTGCATTGACAACTAATAAATATGCGCTGATATACTACTCGTACTGACTACTTAGCTGGTTTCAGAACACTTCAATACAGTCAGCCGCTGTTCTCTGAGGCCTTGTAGCTCAATATGGAAGATTACATGTAGCTCAATATGGAAGATTACATGTTGCTCAATATGGAATATTACATGTAGCTCAATATGGAAGATTACATGTAGCTCAATATGGAAGATTACATGTAGCTCAATGTGGAAGATTACATGTAGCTCAATATGGAAGATTACATGTAGCTCAATGTGGAAGATTACATGTAGCTCAATATGGAAGATTACATGTAGCTCAATATGGAATATTACATGTAGCTCAATATGGAATTGATTACATGTAGCTCAATATGGAAGATTACATGTAGCTCAATATGGAAGATTACATGTAGCTCAATATGGAATATTACATGTAGCTCAATATGGAAGATTACATGTAACTGAGCTACATATTGAATTCCATGTAATCTTGGAGTTGGTGAATTGAGTGTGAATTTGGAGTCTGTGACTGAACTTTTGGTGAATCAAAGGGAGGGTGAATGATTGGAAGTAAGGGTTTGTGAATTGAGAGTCTCTGCTTATCACGCCTTTTTAAACTACAATTGCAGCAGTAATATTCGCAATATTTGTCACAGAATATACACAGAATGGCGAATCCCGCATTTTGAGAAAATTTCTTGCACAAGAATGATATTCTATACTGGCTACTCTTGTTGTGAAGAGAAACTAAGTAGGCTGCTGAATGGCACTTTACCAATTCTTTGCCATTTATTGCGGGTTTGTCCCACAGAATATAGGAAGGCTTGATGAACCAACCCACCCCCCTTCTAAACTGTGCTATTTTTAGAAACTACCTTAAGGCTGGCCCTGCCTTCTGCTGCGCTTTAAGTTAGTGCCATAGACAGCATGCCTTGGGCGTTCAAGCACGAGCTCGTGGCGTGAAAGCATGCAGGTCAAATGCATTATTGATCGCTCTAGCCTGGCTTTGCTGTATTGCATTCTCTATGGCCCAGGCTGGTGCTGCTGAAGCTAGGTTTGGCTTCAAAAGTGCTACATGTAATACCGAAGGCATACTGCTAGAGTTTTAATACGCAGCTTATTGTGATACTGTTTTCGCATGAACTGCGTCTGCTTTGAGGCTTCAGTGCGCTGCGTACGGATGCCCCAACTACGCCGGCAAGTGGCCGCCGGGCACTAGATTTCACCGGTTTCCAGCAGCCAGAGAGCATCCAAGGCTGCAGTGAGCCAAGAAGCTCCAGATCCAGTCCACCTGCGGGGCAACACTTGTGACTCAGATCTCACGGAAGCAGGTGATGAGCTCTTTGCTACATCGGATGACTTAGATGACGAGAAGTGCGCATATGTCGGCGGCTGGTTGCTGTGATCCGCTTCTTTAAAACCGAGTTCAAGTGTGAGGTGTGCCAGCAGGAACTGAAGGAAAAGCAATTCGGACACGCTTCCTGCGACTGAAGTGCAAGCGGGATGACAGCTTAGCCACCCCAAGCAGAGCAGTTATCAGAGCTGTCACTGAGATGGAACGCCAATTCAAATTGCTGGAAGTGGCAGAGTTCATGCATGCTGTTGTGTCACACAGAATCAGAAAATTTTTGGCCGATTGCATCAGGCCAATTATTGTGACTCATTGCGCTGAGCACTCAGAGAGATGCGTGATGGGCATTGTGAGGCTGTTCTCGAGGCTGTGCTTGCACCATTGGTGCAATTGGCACAGGATTGCGGCTCAGGAGAGAAAGCGCGGGTGAGCATTTTGCAATGAGCAATTGAGGAAGTTCAAGAGGATGAGTGTGATTGCATGAGATTTGCTATTTCTGTTGCGTCTGGCATTTCCTGCCTTGCGTGCAGCGCTAAAACTTAACCTGCTGTTATATGTTTGTTCCTTTTGTTTTTTAGCTTACATGTACATGGCAATGAGGTTATAACAGTTCTTACTACTGCTCATGACTTTGCGGACGTACCGTTTGAACAAATTAATTACAAGGATAGCGCAGCATTCATCTGCAGCGTCAAAACGACGATTCAGAGCTTTCAAAGGCTGTCTTGAGCTCAACTTTTACATTCAACTTTGCGTTTAAAAAATCGCAGCTACTTATCAGCTTCACAACGTTAGTAGTGCAAGCGCATTTATTTTCGCTTCCATAGAGAACTGCCGATTCGCCATTCTGTGTATATTCTGTGATCTTTGTCGCCTGGTGTTTGGCGCTTATAAAGGTACCCCAACCTCAAATGAAATGAAATGAAATGGAAAGTCCCAATGATGCCTGGGCAAAACTTCAAAGAACAATTGACAGCTATTTTCATGCAGGCAGCTGCCGAACATTTTACAAACTCGCACTGCATTTTAGCCGAAATGCTTCCTGTAGACCTATAGACTTTTGGAATGCGGAACCAACTTCAGTGAAGAAATCTGTGTTTGTTAGTAGTGCTTACTGCTTGTCAATAGACATACAGGTAAGTCATAGCTAGTGCTACTACTAATGAAAATAATTCATTTCAAGCACTTGATCAAGTACAGCTGCTGCTACAGGGACTTGTACAGCTGCTGCTACAGGGACTTGTACAGCTGCTGCTACAGAACAATTACTTGTACAGCTGCTGCTAAAGGGACTTGTACAGCTGCTTCTACAGAACAATTACTTGTACAGCCGACTTTCCAGAAAGGCACAATTATCTGCGTGAATGCATATTTGAGTTGCTTTTTTGGCTCGTTAATTGTTGATTTTATTTAATAAATGCCAGTAAAAAAGTGCAGCAAGCTTCAATCCCTCTTTATTCCTTAGAGCTGAGATTAAATTTTGCATCAATTCTGCGCAAACATTTACCCCTGATTCAAATGATTAAGCAAAAACAGAGAAAATTTTCTTCTCTCAGAGCTGCTTCTGCGCAATTGAGTTTGTTTAGCCACCTGTCTGCTCGAGTGGATAAATGCTGACTCGCAATGTCTGCTCAAATCTGCAACTCAAAGTGGCCGCTTCAATCAGCGACTCCCATTGCCGACTCAGCAAATGCAGCACCGCCAGCTACTCGCTGCCTGCCTCGCCGCAGCCACTGCAGCTCTGCTGCTCACCGGCGCCGCCTCTGCTCAGTGTCCCGGACACGGCTGGACACACCGAGCTCACTCATGCTACAAGTGGTTCAGCGAGCCGAACTACTGGTTTCAGGCCGAGCAGACGTGTCTGTCTCACCGGGCTCACCTCGCGTCCATCCAAAGTGAGCAAGAGAACCGACTGGTAGGCCGACTGTCTCACTGCAGAGACGCCTGGATCGGTTTGTTCGGCACCGACCTCGACCGTCTGGCCGACCCTACAAGCTACAGGTGGACGGACGGCGTAGGCGGCGTAGGAAGCTTCGAGAGACACAACTTCTCTCAGCTGGACAGCGTTCACAAGCCTCTGATCCGAAGTGACGGTGAGTGGTGGCTCAACTCGCTGTATCACGAGCGGCACCCGTTTGTGTGCAAGTTGAGCGCCAACTCCAGCAGTCTCGTAGACTTGTGGTGGCGGTCGAAGGGCCGATGTCCCAGCGGCTGGTGGCTGCACGACAAGCAGTGCTACGTGATGCCGCAGTTTGAGGCCAACTTCAACGAGGCCAACTTCTACTGCCAGCGAAACTCGTCGCAGCTGGCGTCGGTGCTCACCCAGTCTGAGCTGGACTTTGTGAACAAGCTCAGCTTCGGAATCGACAGCTGCGAGTCGGCAGAGCTGCTCGACTCGGTGTGGCTCGGCCTCATAAAGCTGAACCCCTGCTTCCCTGACAGTGCGAATCGCGAGCTCTGCTACCAGTGGACGGATTTCTCAGGGAAACACGACAACAAGCTGCCCGCATGGGAGACTGGACACCCGGACAGTGCGGACTGGACTGTGAACTGCGCCACGCTGTCAGCTGGTCGACTGCGCAGCGACAGGTGCCACAGCAGGCACAGGTTCGTGTGCAAGACGGAGGCGTCGTACGGCACCTCCACACCTGACGGAGGCGTCACCTCTGCACCTGACGGAGGCGTCACCTCTGCACCTGACGGAGGCGTCACCTCTGTACCTGACGGAGGCGTCACCTCCACACCTGACGGAGGCGTCACCTCTGCACCTGACGGAGGCGTCACCTCTGCACCTGACGGAGGCGTCACTCCACCAGTTGACGGCCTCGTGGCTGCGTTCGACTTCAGGAGGGGCCTCGACAACCTGGTGGACCCGCGCACCTTCGCCATCGAGGACCAGTTCGGCGTGGAGAGATCGGCAGAGGACGGGGCCTGCTTCAAGCAGAATTCCAGTGCCAGTTACAAGGAGTTCTACAATGTCGGAGCTCCCGTGGCATTCAATGAGTCGATCTGGAACGCAGCAGAGTGGACCATGTACTTCAGGCTGACTCGGAGCAGCGGCAGCTGGGTTCAGTTCCTGTCGGTCCCGATCGACCATTTGCGCTCGGTTTGGAGTCTGAGCCTTGTTGCTTACATTGATCAATATTCTGGGGACAGATTTACATTTCATGTTGAGCAACGCGACCTTGGAAACTCAACGCATTCCCTTTGGCATCACAACGACCACCGCTTCAACGGATTGGGCTGTGGTGGCAGCTGGTGCGACATTCGGTTGGCGATGAAGAACCGCATTTTGGATTCTCCTACCATCGGAGAGCCGCTGAGGGTTAGGTATTGGAACCGGACTTCTGGGGTTCAGGAACTGGGACTGCAGCAGCTGCGGCTCGGAAATTTTTATCCATCTGCTTCTCAGCGGCTCTGCGTGGGGTGCTTCGGAGTCGCTCGCAGGCAGCTGAGCGATGATGAGGTGCGGCAGGCAATGTCGGCCTTCTGCCCCTGAGGCTGCGGACTGCGGCACCTCGAGACTGGTGGTCAATAAAGCCATTTATTGCCAATGCTGACTTTGCTTCCAAAATATACACGACAGGTTAAGGGAAAGCAATTATTTTGTTTGTTTCGAGCTTTTGTCTATTACCGAGAATGTCTCTGTCTGTCTGTCTGTCTTCATGTTCCTCAGCCTGCTCAGCTTCTCCGACCTGTAGGTCGACGTGGTATTCTTCACCTTTTCGGTCTCGTCGGCCACCACGTCCTTTGACATTTTGGCGTAAGCTGAAATAAGCACGAAATTGATAAATGACTGGTGTGACTGGAGACAAATGTACGCATTGATACTATACGTAAAGCTTTGCGCATTGCAAATAAAATAGTCAGGACACACCAGAAACTATCCTATTGTTAGTAGCGAGAGGGATTTTTTCAGAACTATATATTTTTTACTTTGAAAACACAATAATAAATATAATCCCACAATAATTTTGATTTAAGATGAAGCAAGTATACTAGTAGCGTTCTTGTTAAAGGTCATCACATACGACGTTGTTGTTGTTGTTGTTGTTTTGTTGATGTTGTTTTGCTTTAAATATTGACTGCTTACTCATATTACGTGCTTACATATTCTGGTTAGACAAGAACAATGTTCACTCACTAAGTCTATGATACTGTAAACACAATGCTTACTAATCTTACTAACTAATCTTACAATCTTACTGAGTACATTTTTTTCCCTAGAGGGGATCATAGGCACGCCTTATCACAGCACTTCTGAAGGTCACCTATGGAATCATTGTTTCATATCCTCGGCTCAACATTCCCTCTACTTCATCGCCTTCATCTGCTCGTCCCGCATAGCCGGGATGAGGCCCTTCTGGAAGGTGACGTCGAGCAGCTCATCAGCGTTGGCCACTGTCGGGTATTCGTTCAGCGCCCACTTGACGTAGACCAAGAACTCCTTCCAGTCCACGTAGCCGTCAGAGTCCATGTCGAGAGCCTGCAGCGCCTGCTTGGTGATGGTGCACCGGTAGCAGCCAAAGTAGGGTGACATGAATCCGTGGTAGAAGGAGTCGAACTGCAGCCTCTCGTCGCCCTGCACCTCGTCACGCAAGTCCCACTCGTCCCACAGCTTGCGAATGTCGTTGATCATCCGCTGATGTCTGCAGGGTTAAAAAGTGTTTGGACCAGAAAAGCCAATGGCCAATGTTGCCAATGTTGGATGCGGGTCAACCAACTAACTCGCTAATTTTCATCTCATGAACAACCCAGAAGCGTCGTTCAAAAAAGGAAACAGATTAAGCTTTATTCGAAAATCTTTCCGAGAAATGCAGATGGCTACAATAGACATACGACATGCCGTACAAGCTTTCTAACTTAGCAATAGCCGACCCACAATTTTGTAGCTAATGGGCAAATTTGTGCTGCTTATTAGGTATGATTTACAAATTAAAATGATTTTTTATATTAAGTAGCGAGCTCTACACGAGCGTAGGATTAACATATCGTAAACTAGGTATGAGTATCTGGGTCTGTGCCACACCTCTTAGGGTTAAAGTTAATTGAGGCACTCGACGGACTGTGCAAACAGAAATGCAATGGCCATATCACCCCCATCCGAACCTCTCATCGTCCACCTTCACGGCGGCGATGGCGTCGCTCATCTCCTCGGTCAGCTTACCACCAGCCCGGTCGAACAACATGGCGATCCCCACCTTGCTCATGTATTCTTCCTTCCGGCCCTCCCTGAGGTCCTCCAGCATCTTCTCCTTCATGGCCTGGCCAATCTTTATCGTGAACTGCTCGCAGGGACCGAAATCAGCCACCAGCTTATCCCGGATCATCTCGGCAGACGCCATGGTGGTCATCCGCTGTACCGGCTTGACTCCGAAAAACTCTGCCATGTCGAAGTTGCGCACCACCCCCAGCGGGAAGCCGAACACCAGATCCAGAGACCGGTCACCGTACAGCACCTGCCGCGGATGCGGGTCAACCCCGGTGGTGATTCGGGTCACGTTCCTGGCCGCCTGGCGCATGGCAACGCAGTTGTAGGTGCTCAGAATGCGGGTGTTACCCAGCCTGACCAGGTTCATGGCCGTCACTGACGAGGACGCGTGCCCAACGGCTGCTCCCTCGTCGCAGAGGCTCGCCCAAACGCCGGTGGCTCCGTTCTCCAAGCAGGCCAGCGCAGACGCCGTCTGCAGGTCCCACTGCTGATGCACATGGACCAGCAGGTGTCCGTCGCTCCAGCCGCAGCTGTCCATCACCTTGCGTACGCTGAAACGACAATGAGATACAATATAGGCCGTGGAAAAAATCCTGTCGAGAATCCATCTTGAAGTAAGGTGATAAATTTTCATTCTCCTCATACATCGTATAAGAGGTAGAAATCTGAAGTTTTACCTAAAGTTAGAAGATAGATAGAAATTTATGAATTGCCCAGGAGCAGTGAAGGGCGAGGCAGAAAAGCACAATGTAACCCATAATTACGAGAACTATGAATTACGAATTACGAGCAAACAGAAGCAGCTCTAAGACAATTAATCAACTGCCAAGGCAATTTGAATAGCCGAATCTAACCTCACCCGGGCGGTGATGAAAGGCGGCCCGCAAGGTGGCGTGCTAACTCCACTTCTCTGGAATCTCGTCATGGACGAACTTCTAACCGCTGACATTCCCAGCAGTATCACCAGGGCGGGCTACGCCGATGACGTTGCCGCGGTCGTCAGCGGACCCGACCCCGCCACTCTGCGCAACCTGATGCAGCAATTCGCCGACAAGGCGGCCGACTGGGCTACACAGCATGGCCTAAAAATCAGCGTCACTAAGACTGTCGCTGTCGTTTTCACCAAGCGCCGTAAGTGGGAGATGAAAAACCTCACTGTCTATGGCAGAAACATCCCCTTCAAGAAGGAGGTCAAATACCTCGGTGTGACGCTAACGCATGACCTGCGCTGGACGAAGCACCTTGATAACGTCATCGGTCGGGCAAAACGCTGCTTTGCCCAGCTGCGCAGAGCCATCGGGCCGACTTGGGGCCTCTCGCCTAGAACGGTCCGTTGGATTTATACCGGCATCATCCGGCCCAGTATCACATACGCGAGTCTCATCTGGACTAGCGTGCTGGAGCAGAAGGCCGCCCGTCAGCGGCTGTACCAGCTTCAGGGCAGCATTTGCCGTGCCATCACAGGTGCGTACCCGTCCACCCCTTACGAGGGGCTGAACACTATCCTTAACCTACCTCCGCTTCACCTATTTATTAGGGCGGAGGCTATGAAGTCTGCCTCCCGGCTTATCAGAGATAAAACGTTAAATAACGCGCCCTCTGGCTTTATGCCAATGAAAACATTAATCCCGCATATGGACTTTGTCCGCCGCGACCTTAACAACATCCACATGGACCTGGGCAATGTGGATAGTCGACCTCCCGCCCTCAACATCAGGAGGGGCTTCAAGACCGCCATCCCTGGCCGAGACAACATTCCGCTGGATGTCGGTGTGAACCGGCGCAGCCAGGGCATTCACTGCTTCACCGACGGCTCGCTGTTCAACGGCCGCGCTGGAGCGGGTATTGCTATTTTCCACGAGGGTAAGATGCTTCTCCAGGAAAGTCTGCACCTCGGTGAGAACACCTCAGTTTTCCAAGCTGAAATTTGCGCCATTGAGCAGTGTGCCCAGCAACTGTTTCAGGCGAACATTAATAATTTTGACATTAATTTCTACACTGATAGCCAAGCTGCTATTAAGGCCTTAACCACTGAGAATATCTCCGCTGCTACAGTATCTCAATGCCACCGCAGTGTGCAATCTCTCTCAGTCCTTAACAGGATTAGAATTATCTGGACACCTGGTCACAGCAACATCCTGGGCAACGAGCTCGCGGACTCTCTCGCCAAGGAGGGCAGCAACCCAGACGGCAACCACCGTCTGATGAGGCTACCCACCCCCAGGTCGCAAGTCACCCGCCATATCAACAGGTGGCTCCATCAGCAGCACCAGCTCCACTGGAACAGCTGCACCGAGTACAGGCAGAGCCGCTCTGCCATGCCTAACCTGAACAGGAAAGTCTCTGATTATCTGATTTGGCTTAACAGAACCGACCTCAGGGAGATGTGCATGGTCCTAACCGGCCACGGATTCTTCCAGAGACATATATCGTTGCAAACCGGTTGCCATCCCACCTGTCCCTTCTGTGGCATAGGAGAGGAGACCGCGGAGCATCACGTCACCTTCTGCCCTTACTTCAACAAGGCGCGGCACAAATACCTCGGCCACCCCCAGCGGATGGACGAGCTGACCACCGCGGACAATATCCGAGACCTCCGCGCCTTCGTCCGGGACTCCGGCCGGATGAGGGTCGCCGATGCCTCCACTGCGGACCTGCCGACTACTGGCGGGGACTGGGCGCACCCCCAAGGCTAATCCTTGTGCTCTTTTACCTTGGGGTTGCGATAGGGGCCTCGCGGCCTATTCGCGGCGCCTGCGCCCCCCGTCAGTAGTAAGTAAGTAAGTAGCCGAATCTAATAAAGCCCCTTTTCATTCCAGTCAGTAGCGTCACCCCGCCGCAGGAACAATGGCGACTAAACCGGCTGGGAGAAGTAAAACGAGCAGCGGTCCGACCTAGAGAACACGCAGCACGCGGCAAATTCTGGCGCACCCTGAGGAAGAAAACGTGCAGCCCGCCTACAGACTTCTATCCAACCTGAAGCTGCCCTACAACCCCAAGAAGCTTGACAACCGAGAGAAGAGAAAGACTATATAATTATCCATGGACAGAGTTAAGAGACGGAAAATTAAGCCCCTTTTCTGTAATCTCTCTATCCCAAATTCTGTCCAACGCAACACAGATTTTCAAAACCCCGAATAATCTCTAACCATCACACTTAGCAACCTACTAGAACTAACTAAATTCATGTACAACTAGGGGACTGAGTCCCAGATTTTTATTGCTCAAACCCCCCCGCCGTTGCTAACCACGCGAAGACACCCCACCGGCGGCGGGGGAGGTCAAAATGCTAATTGGTATAAAATAGACGCCCATCTCAAACTGGAGCGGCTCTTCGTTTTTCTTGCGCAGTTCCCGATCCTGAATTGCTCCATTTGAATTGGTCTCTGGACTATTCCAGTTGGCTCAAATCCAAGTCTTCAATCAATTATTGACTAAATATCAATATCATTATTGACTAAATTGATGCACTCAAACTGAGAAAGAAGAACAAACTGAGAAATTAACAAAAATAAGAATCTCAAATCAATACTTTTTCCTTATTACGTTCATTTTTATCACATAACCTATCTGATTCTTTTCAATCACTTTAGAAGGCGCCTGTTTCACTGACTTTGCTGTCCACGATCCGAGTTCTTCGGGCATGCAGTCGCCCAGATCCTCGAACATGAGTGCGAATAGCCGCTCTCCCCTGGGCATGGACGCCAGTCCATGTACCACCTTGAGCAGGAGCTCGGGGTCCTGGGTCATGATCAGGGAAAAGTCCCTGAAGCTGAGCAGAATTTTCGCATTCTGGTTGATCTCGTCCCTGACCCAACGGAATCGCTTCCTCAGCATCGCGAGCTGGTCGTCGACCGTCCACTTGTCGCCCCACTTGCACTCAGGGTTCGCCAGATCGGTCTCGAAGACGGTGTTGTAGAGACCGTATTTCTTGTTCTTCAGGCAGGACACCGGCACGCGCTCCGTGTCGTAACGGCCATCCTTGAGGCCCTCAGTCACCTCGGAGAAGGAGTACAGGGAGGAGAAGTCCTCTTTTTTGTCTTTCAGGTACTGGCAGAATTCGTCGTCCACGCGAGTCAAGTGGGAGAAGGAGGCCACAATGATGTTTTTCAGGCCGCACTTCTTCACCTCGTCGAAAATGGCGATCTGGAAGAATGAGAGCAGGGGTAGTCTTTCCAGTTACCGCAATACTTTCGGGCACCAAACATGTACAAAATTTTGCGTAGAAAATCGTACAGCCGTGCCTTCGATACTCTCTCGCCTCCTTTCCTCCTCCCCACCCCTTCTCTCTCCCCCTCATCTCTTCCTCCTTCCCTTCTGGCACCTCCACATCCTTCTCTTTTCTTCCCATTTTCTCTCCCTCCCTCTCATTTTCTCTCTCTACATTCCATTCTCCGTCCCTCACCTCGCCATCCCCCTCTCTCCCTACCGATCCTTCTCTCTCCCTCCTTCTGGTTTCACCCAAAGCGTAGGCTTCACGAACTTTTCTACAAGCATTTCTCTCTGTGTGTAGAAAATGCATCTTTTCAGAGGCCCGTCTTTTTATAAAAAGTGAGAGAAATTTGAGGGTAACTTTGTATCCTTCACATTAAGACCATCGTTGAACTGATGTTGCAGGTACAATATACCTTGTTCTCCAGAGTATGGCCTCTGACCTGGCCGACCGTGCTCTCCCTGATGGAGTTGTCCAGGATGAAGAAGTCCAGGTTCTTCAGCCTGCTCAGCTTCTCCGACCTGTAGGTCGACGCGGTCTTCTTCACCTTTTCGGTCTCGACGGCCACCACATCCTTTGACATTTTGGCTGTAAGCTGAAATCAGCACGAAATGGATGACTGGTATTCATCAATATGGTTGTTTTGATATTGCCTTCTACCTGTACGGTAATAAATGTATTTTGGATTCTTTGATTATTTAGTTAAGTGGCTAAATCAAACAATGATTTTAGTAGACAGTTGGATACAGTGACCTACATAATAGCACATTTAAAACTACAATTTATCAGTCGGTGTAATCTTCTATAGGGCAGGCTGGAAGCATATATTTTATCGTTAATGAATACATGCGCAAATATAAAAAAATTTCTGTCTACTACAGTAACTGGTAATCAATAATGAAAATATATGTGCTAGTAGTTATTATTCATTGCCTATCAATCAATATGGTGATTTATTTATACTCTTATAACAAAGGAAAGTCATTGGTGTTTTAACTACTTGGTAACCCTACGGTAATACTCGTGCACGCATTAAATATACTAGAATTAGCTATTTGGAAAGATAATTAATTGATAAAAAGATAATAGGTAAATAAATAATTGACCAAATGTAGAAAGCCTAGCTCCATTTTTATCACAAATTGCGAAATAGTGATTGTTTAGCCTGTAGGAATGGGCATGCGTGGTTTCAAAATAACACAGTCTGGTGAAGTTACACATTTAATAAACTTGAAAAAACTTAAACTTGATAAACTTGAAATAAACTTGATGCTAAAGTATTATAGAAGTAAATAAATATGCAATTATACGCTTCCACCTCCAGTCAAAATCGCAGTCTTTTCCAGATGTTGCAGAATCTACTAAACTTCGCCTTTGCTGGCTGCAGCCATGAGTGCTGATTAGGCTGAGAAACCGTCCTACCATTCCGAAGATTTGTCAACACATTGTCGGCTACAGTACTATTTATGATTGCCACCGTCAAGGGGCTGCTGGCTCTCATTGTCTCTCTCTCTCTCTCTCTCTCTCTCTCTCTCTCTCTCTCTCTCTCTCTCTCTCTGCAAGTTGCTGCAGTACAATTGAAGAAGGAGGGAGCTGCTCGAAAATATGCTCGGCGTCTGCTGACTGCCCTGAGCAATTGCACAAATCACAGGACTCAGCACTAGCACAGTCTCAACAGGTGGACTTGTAATTTTTTGTGCTACTGAAGTGGCTGTTGGCAACTCTATTGTGCCTCCCTATGCATAGAGATCGCATTGTAAAGAATGCTCTGAGTCTACTCAAAGCATGCCTGATCCGAAAAAAAACTACGCATATCAGAAGCCACAGCAATTGCACTTGTCTCAGTTACAGACTTGTAACTGCTGTGTTACAGAAATGGGTAAACAATGCCCCCCTCTCTGCCTAAGCAGCCAGTTGCGGGCCACCCCAAGGAAGAGGGGGTATCATTTTCCCAGAACTCTTTTCAAGCCACTGCCGAGAAAGTGTGGCCAGGTAGCCTAGCTATGGCTAATTTTGAGACAATAAATTTACGTTGATAAATGTGGGCTTCTTTGACAATCAGAAAAAAATCCTGTATATATTTTGCAATGCTAGACTCAATCACTCCACCGCAGGTCTCTCAAGACTATCGTAACGCCTTCGTGGCGTCTTTTAAAGTCACCGCTGTCGATATTCGGACTCGAAGTATTCACTTAATAACGTCATGGTTTGGGTGTGGCTTTGGGTAGCACTGGGAGGGCTCATTTCACTGGCGTACTGCCTCTGCCTTAGTGGATGGGGGTGACGGAGGGGGTGGGTGCAAGCCGAAAGTCAGCAGTTTTTTGCTCAGACTGGCACTCTGGACCACAGAATATATATACAGAATGATCTATGGCCCGCCATATGTGTTGAGGAAATAAAACGCATGCACACTACTTTTGTGGTGAAAAACTGAAAGTATTGTGTAAAATAAGATTTTTATTAATCTTTTTTTCTATACATTCTTGGTGCTTTTTTAACAGAATATATCACGTAGCACTTTTGATTTTAATAAGGCTCATTAGTCATGAAGGCGTGTAACATGTCTGCGTCTTATTTATATATACTGGTACATGTAATTTGCGTAGTTATAATTAAGGCCATCTTCACCGAAAGTGCGCCCTATGGAATCCTACGAAAGCTCCAAATACACTGAAATTCTCTGAACCATCGCCGGAAAATTTGTGCGCTTAAGAGGTTAAGGGAGGTCGGTGACTCTTGAAGAATCTATTGAAGGGAGGGGGGTATTTCAGCTAGTTAAATGGAGCCTTTCTAGTGCAAGCTAAAGACGCAGCTAAACCATGGAGGTTATAAGAGAACGCGTTGAGTCCAAATGTCTGAAACGGTGAGTTGAAAAGGCGCCACGATGGCGCCACGAAGGCGCCACGATACTCTAGAGAGACGCTGCCTTGGAGTGGCTGAGCACTGAGCGCGAAAAAAGATGGACTGAACATTTCTTCTAAATGTCTATGAAGCCCTCATTACTCAGCGTAAATTTATTGGTGTGCACAAACTAGTAGGAAAATAAAACCCCTTCTCTGGGGTGAATCACAAGTGGCTGCAAAGCCAGAGGGAGGCACAATGTAGTTGTTGACACTTAGCTGAGTAGCACAAAATTTACAAGTATATCAAGTGATTAGACAAGTGCTTAGCTGGAAACTGTGATAGTTGCTTGGGCCAGCCACGCTTTGAGTAGGCTCCCAGCATGAGTTGCAATGCAGAGAATCCGAGCAGAGAAATGAACAATGGAGTTGTCATAAACCATTTTAGTAGCACAGGAATCGCAAATCTATCTGCTCAGACAATACCTGCCACTGCCGTGGTTTGTGATATACGCAGTTTCCCGAGCCAGCCATCTCAGGCACTGACACGGTAAAAAGGACTGAAATAAGTCAAATTAATTAAAGTTGCCGATATTTCGAAATTATTAAATTTCTTCGTCAGGTCTGTAAGCGAGTGAAGTTTATTTGGCACGAATTACCGTCAATATATAAAGGCGATATCGCCAGGGAGAGACGATCGATAAATGAGTGTACTCAAGCACTTAAAACAGTACGCATGGTCAGTACATTAAAACGAGTTTGAGACTATGAGAAAAGCCTGGTTTATTTGTAGCTTATCAAAGTTTTTAGCAATCTCGTTGGCAAGCCCGTAGATGGGTGAAAAGGAAGGACCAATTGGATGGGTCGGAGAAGATGATTGTCGACCCTGATGTTCGTACCTGGCGGTTTGTCAGTCCCCAGTTTTTTAATCCAGATTTCTTCCCTAAGTTCGATCTTGTTGTTATTAAGAACTTGTTGGATAGCAATGGAGACAAAGTTTGCAATCGAGTGATTGGGAGTGAGAAAGTGCTCTGACCCCGAAGTCACGACCCTCCTGTTAATATTTGACCTGTGTTGGTTCATTCTATCTCTCATTGTTTTTCTTGTCATCCCTACATAGAGGATTTTCCCAGGATTTTGTGCCACGTATAAATATGAATTTATACGTGGCACAATTTTTGTTTTTATGCTAACTTTTATTTAGCACCCTAACCCTAACCCGATACTCAATACATGATGGAGAATTCTGTGCAATTTATCTTTTTTATATATTTTTGCTCTCGACTCGCTTTAGTTGGTGCTAGATAAACTATAATTTGATAGAACAGAAAAACTTGTTTTTTTACGTTCTGTTGTTTTTCTTTTTTTACGCACAAGGAATTTATTTAACATGCTATTTTGGCTACTCTCGTAGAGTAGTAAGCTGTTGATGAGCTTGTTTGGGTCATTAGAATTTGCACAATTGTAGTCCGATTGTTTGCACTACAATTTTTAAAACTCACTGCAGTGCCTGTTTTGTGTATTTGATTTTTCACTATTTAGCTCACTACACTTTCACATTATTTCTTCTGTCACAAACCTAATTCACACATAAGCACTCTTCCATTATTAAACATTGGTTTTACAATAAAAATGCAATATTAATGAGGCTGTTGTTCTTGCTTCAATTGTACACCAAGTTTACAGCTATCTATCTATCTATCTATCTATCTATCTATCTATCTATCTATCTATCTATCTATCTATCTATCTATCTATCTATCTATCTATCTATCTATCTATCTATCTATCTATCTATCTATCTATCTATCTATCTATCTATCTATCTATCTATCTATCTATCTATCTATCTATCTATCTATCTATCTATCTATCTATCTATCTATCTATCTATCTGTCTATCTATCTATCTATCTATCTGTCTATCTATCTATCTATCTATCTATCTATCTATCTATCTATCTATCTATCTATCTATCTATCTATCTATCTATCTATCTATCTATCTATCTATCTATCTATCTATCTATCTATCTGTCTATCTATCTATCTATCTATCTATCTATCTATCTAT
The DNA here is from genome assembly GCA_002269645.1 of Macrostomum lignano. Lineage (NCBI taxonomy): Eukaryota > Metazoa > Platyhelminthes > Macrostomidae > Macrostomum > Macrostomum lignano. Next base: position 278,131 of record NIVC01000255.1, read on the forward strand.
CTATCTATATATCTATCTATCTATCTATCTATCTATCTATCTATCTATCTATCTATCTATCTATCTATCTATCTATCTATATCCTATTGTTTTGCAGGCAGCATGTCCGGCTGCAGAGACTGGAGGATCAGCAAGCCGATAACATAAAATAGTTGCGTCGACTCGCCCGCCGCTGCTCAAAGAATTCCGTCAGCAGTGCTCAAGCAGCAACCACAGACTGAAGCCGCTGAGGCGAACCACTGTGCAAACTGCTGCAAGAAAACAAATAATGTTTCATAAACTTTATGCTTTAGGCAATCAAAATAGGTTTCTAGTTTAGAAAACAGGAGCAGCACTGCAAGTAGTGCAGTGACATAGTGCAGAACTGCAAAGAATAGGCATATATTGCAATATTTGCGCTTATATACCAGCAACATTAAGAATAATTTTAGTTTGAAAATGCGCTTAAAACAATGTCTAATAATGTCTAAAATGTCTAAAACATGTAGAATAAATTCCTACATGCATATTAGTTTCAAAATCGCTATTGTATAATGTATTCACTCATTGTATACACATTGTATACACTCACCTAAGCACTCATTAATTTGGCGCCTCGGGCACTCATTTTAGCGCGGCAGGCACTTATGATAGCTAGGTAGTACATGAATATTAGAATTTTCGAACTGTCTCGAATGGCAAGGAGTCTGCATGGATAGGGAATCGAATGGCGAGGAGTCTAGATCGGGAATCAAATGGCGAGGAGTCTAGATCGGGAATCAAATGGCGAGGAGTCTATAGATGGGGAATTAAATGGCGAGTAGTCTAGATGGGGAATCAAATGGCGAGGAGTCTATAGATAGGGAATCAAATGGCGAGGAGTCTATAGATTGGGAATCAAATGGCGAGGAGTCTATAGATGGGGAATCAAATGGCGAGGAGTCTATAGATGGGGAATCAAATGGCGAGGAGTCTATAGATGGGGAATCAAATGGCGAGGAGTCTATAGATGGGGAATCAAATGGCGAGGAGTCTATAGATGGGGAATCAAATGGCGAGGAGTCTATAGATTGGGAATCAAATGGCGAGGAGTCTATAGATGGGGAATCAAATGGCGAGGAGTCTATAGATTGGGAATCAAATAGCAAGGAGTCTATAGATGGGGAATCAAATGGCGAGGAGTCTATAGATGGGGAATCAAATGACGAGGAGTCTATAGATGGGGAATCAAATGGCGAGGAGTCTATAGATGGGGAATCAAATGGCGAGGAGTCTATTGCCATAAATTAATTGTTTCGTTAGTTTATCGCAAAGTCGCAAAGTTGTCAAACAGTTCGAGTTACTTCTGAAACGCTTCCGGTGGGATTTTGCCTTCGGCTTTTAGCTGGGCGAAATTTTCAGCGGCCACTTTAAAATCCCAGCCGAATTCGAATTCGGTCACCATGGCCTCTTTGGCCGCGGCCGGCAGCTCCTGAAGGGTGGCGCTTGTAGTCGCACTGGCTCTCTGTTCTAGGAGCCACTCGGCACCCTGCGGTTGCGGGGGCGGTTGACACGAATATGAGGCAATATTAGGATTTCCGTTGACGATTAGCCGATGAAGTCGCGGGCAATTTCCATAGATCATACGATAAAGAAAGTTGCCATAAATATAGGACATTGGGAACTTGTAGAACGGACAATCTTTGGGGAATTTCTATGTAGATAAGCTATGGGGAATTTCTATGTAGATAAGATATGGGGAATTTCTATGTAGATAAGCTATGGGGAATTTCTATGTACATAAGATATGGAGAATTTCTATGTAGATAAGCTATGGAGAATTTCTATGTAGATAAGATATGGGGAATTTCTATGTAGATAAGCTATGGGGAATTTCTATGTAGATAAGATATGGGGAATTTCTATGTAGATAAGATATGGGGAATTTCTATGTAGATAAGCTATGGGGAATTTCTATGTAGATAAGATATGGGGAATTTCTATGTAGATAAGATATGGGGAATTTCTATGTAGATAAGATATGGGGAATTTCTATGTAGATAAGATATGGGGAATTTCTATGTAGATAAGATATGGGGAATTTCTATGTAGATAAGATATGGGGAATTTCTATGTAGATAAGCTATGGGGAATTTTCATGTAGATAAGCTATGGGGAATTTTCATGTAGATAAGCTATGGGAAATTCCAATGAGCATAAAGTTTGGAGAATTCCTATGAGCATAAAGTTTGGAGAATTCCAATGAGCATAAAGTTTGGAGAATTCCTATGAGCATAAAGTTTGGAGAATTCTAATGAGCATAAAGTTTGGAGAATTCTAATGAGCATAAAGTTTGGAGAATTCCTATGAGCATAAAGTTTGGAGAATTCCAATGAGCATAAAGTTTGGAGAATTCTATTAAGCTCCGAGACCCAGGGAATTAATTCCACCAACTGTACAAATCCAAGTCTAACCTGTTGGCTAACGTGGGTGATATAAAAATCGTCGGGGTGAATCTGCATGCCAGCCTCGGAGCCGGGCACTGGCACCAGCACCAGGGTGCGGCTGAACGTGCGCAGAGTCTTGTCCTGACTGTCGCCACCGTCTCGACAGGGCGTCAGCTCGATGAACAGGCCAGTAACAAAGATTAGCGCCGCTTTGTCGCCGTTCACAGGCACGTCAACTCGCATGCTGTTTAACAGGTGACTGGTGGCTGGCAGCTTCTCTAGAGCGGACACGCATTGTAACCGGCCGCGCTGTACCAACGATTCAGCTTTGCTCCGATTGCTCTCCAGGTATTTCAGATTCCTGCTGAGACCGATGTAGCAGTTCAATGATTTGTGATGATTCATTGCGCTAGGCGGAGAAGCTGTAGACAGGGTCAGTTTGGCCTGCTCAGTGTAGTACGGCAGGTCGGCAGCAGGCGGCTGCGCTCTCCGCTATCCAGAATGCTGTAGTAACTGCGTTTGCAAAGTGTAAATCACTGAATCTATAATAGCTGATCATATTCAACTAGCTTAAATAATAGCTTACACATGCTTTCTTGCTACTGAACTGTAAGTAGAGAAACTGTTTACAGCAAGCTAGAATGCCAAAATCTAGATTTTATCAGCGAAATTAACAATGTACATGTCTATAGGCACTATCATCTTAGATATCTAAACAATGTACATCTCTATAGGCACTATAATAGACATCTGAACAATAGGCACGTCTATAGACACTTTCATAGATATCTGAACAATATACATGTCTATAGGCACTGTCATAGATATCCGAACAATAGAATGTCTGTAGACACTGTCATAGATATCTGAAGAAAGTACATCTCTATAGACACTATCATCCTAGATATCTGAACAATAGAAATATCTATAGGCACTGTCATAGATATCTGAAGAAAGTACATCTCTATAGACACTATCATCCTAGATATCTGAACAATAGAAATATCTATAGGCACTGTCATAGATATCTGAAGAAAGTACATCTCTATAGACACTATCATCCTAGATATCTGAACAATAGAAATGTCTGTAGGCACTGTCATAGATATCTGAAGAAAGTACATCTCTATAGACAATATCATCCTAGATATCTGAACAATAGAAATATCTATAGGCACTGTCATAGATATCTGAAGAAAGTACATCTCTATAGACACTATCATCCTAGATATCTGAAGAATAGACATGTCTATAGACACTATCATAGATAGCTGAACATTTGTAGCAAAGTACTAGTTTTGCTACTTTTAGTAGGCCACTCAGCCTTTTCTCTTTTATCACAAAGATTCAGATAGTTTTTTTTAACATTTATTACTATTGCATTCATGCGGCTCCTGCCCACATCAGCTAGTACGAGCGTATGTTTATATTTAAAAAAGTAATAGATGAGTAATCATATTTAGCACGTAAAGATAGTAGGCAATAAATACATGCAAAAACTATGCAAAACCCAATAAAAAATTAAGATTGACTAAAATTGTTAGTAATAGATAAGTACAAGTAGTTCAAACGGGCTGTTCAGTAAACAGTATTAATTTTCACCATGTCCAGCTCTACGCTATCTTCTAGTGACTGACAATTGTCACTGATCTCGCTGGGCAGGTTTTCAGCTTCATCACTGTCCTGTAGCACGCGTGCCGTTTTGTGCTTTTTCTGTGGCCGGCCTTCTCCAAAGTCAAAGTCAGCAGCAGTGGAGACAATGGCAGCTGCAGCAGCTTCAGCCTGAATCCGGCCGCAGAGCAGAACATCAATAATTGCCTGCTGGATGACGTAATCTTGATGCACCAGCTTCTTTGTAATTGGGTCCGCCGGGAATAAGTCTTTTACAGCGTCTGTTGGTAGTTTAAATTTTAGCAAGAATTATTTACGTTAACAAAATTTTTGTTTATGCTCCGTAGTGTCTACTGACAGTAGTAGGATTACTCGGTGACTTACCAAAAAATAATTTCCTGGCGTTCTCAAATCCCAGCTGTTTTCCAGTCAGGGTGCAGTCTGGAAGCTCCGCCCTGCAGCGTTCCAGCATGCCGCCTCGGCCGCTCCAGTTAACCAGACAGAGCATCCTGGGAGAGAGGCATTTGGCCAGCATGCGACGCACTGTTTCCGCCAGTGTTGGGCAACGGCACCCGCGCAGATGCGGTTCCTATTTGGGAAAGGATTCGAGACTGATTGTAAAGACTATTTATTACATTAGCTAATATTCATTGTTTATCCCTTTCTTTCTCGCAATACTCTCAAAAGTTAAAAATCAGATTATTACTTATTCTAATCCCTTACCAAGCTGCTTTGAATCTGCTGTGATGAAATGAAGCGAATGTAACTCTCCCAGGAGTCAATTGGCTCAAAGTCTGTGGTTGCTGTGGACGTCGATGCTGCAGATGACGTACACAGGGATGCGCTGATGCCTTCCAGAAGTGGTAGAACCAGTCTTTCCAGTCGACGGATTCTATGCACAGCGTCACAGCTCTGCCGTGCACTGAGCATCGACAGAATTCTCAAGCCGTTGAGAGAACTGGTGTCCACTCCTGACTTGGCCAGACTTCTCTGCAGTCTTTCTACTGCCCTTGGATCAATGCAGTCAATATCTGCATCTTCGTCAGCATCCGCGTACGTGTGCTGTCTACCATTTTGAGTCGCTGTAGACATCGACGTCCTAGATTTGCTGACTGACTGGTTGCTCTGTTGACTGCTGGTTCCGCATGTCTTCGGCGTCTGCGTCGGTGGGACAATGTGCCCAACGGTTGGCGGTGTCGATGCCAGCGTCAGATTCCGTTGAGCTGGGGTCGGTAGGCGGACCGACTGAGGCAAAAGTGCCGTATTGAAGGCAGGAAGCTCGATGTCCGACAAAGGGGACGCGTAATTTGAGCCATTTCCCTGGGTATTCTTCTTTGTAGAGAGAGAATGCACACAGTCGGCTTCGCTCTCCGATGTGGTAACATTCTGTAATGGTGATGGGTAGTACGTGAGTAGTGACAGTCCGCAGATAATGCTGACTGACGGAGAGACAGAGAGATAATGCTGACTCACTGAGTGACGGAGAGATAATGCTGAGTGATGGAGAGACAACGCTGAGTGATGGATAGAGAACGCTGAGTGACAGAGAGATAATGCAGAGTGACAGAGAGATAACGCTGAGTGACAGAGAGATAATGCTGACTCACTGAGTGACAGAGAGATAATGCTGAGTGACGGAGAGAGAACGCTGAGTGATGGAGACAACGCTGAGTGACAGAGAGATGATGCTGAGAAATTTTGCAATTCAAGATTTTGCTTTACTCACCTTTAAAGTTATGAACCGGTTTCGCTGACCGCAGTTCACTCGAGGCACTAATCTAAGCACACCTTCAATGCTCTTCTTTTTAAGACTTATTAAGTCTCGTATAAACTTAATCGTTGGCTCAGTTTTCACCGCGTCATCAAGTACGACTTGCTCATGACGGTGTCGTACCATTCAGATTCATACTCGGCTTTAACCTTCAGTTTTTCATCACAGAATCTTTGCGAAGAGCCGAAATTCTCCGATGTCTCTACAGTAAATTCTTGAAATTCACATGGGGAAACTTCACTGTAACCTGCCTCAATTACTTGCTTATCATCTACAAACAACACTATGAAGCGGATGCTTTCCATGCTTGAACAGTTGTACAATAGTATAGTTCCTAGAATTTAAAACACAGTTTGAACTAAAAGATTGCTGGTTGGACTACAGACTGCAGATTATAGTTGGACAAGCTGTTGAAACCCGCGGATTTTGAACCCGGGGAATTCTAATCTCCGGAACTACTTTTGCATGTATTCTGAAATCTAAGGCCATACACTAACAAATTAATAGTAGGATAGAGGTAGACATAAAATGGAGCACATTCGTGTAAAATTAGGGTTTGAGGCAAACGTTGATATTGTTGGCTGGGGTACTGCGCAGAATGTCAGGCAATGTCTGTCTGACTCTAAAACATATATTGCTAAACTCTGGTCTCTCCCTGACTCTCCCTACGTCCCTTGGATCCTTTAAAATTTCTATCGTCTCTTTGTTTCCTTTCTTCTCTCTCATCCCTCGTCTCTCCTCTCTCTTCTCTCCTCTCTTCTCTTGTATCTTCCCTCATCTCTCTTCTGTTTCATCTCTCTTCCCTATTCTTTTCTCTCTCCTCTTCTCTCTCCTTTCTACTTTTCGTTTTCTCTCTGCTCTTCTCTCTCCTCTCTACTCTTTCGTTTTCTCTCTCCTCTCCTCTCTCCTCTCTCCCCTCTTCTCTCGTCTCTCCCCTCACATCTTTCCTCTCTCTCTTTCCACTCATCTCTTTTCTTGTTTTATATCTTCTCTCTCCCCTCGTCGCCCGTCTCTTCCCTCACCTCTCTTCTCTCTCGTCTGCTCTTTCATCTCTCCTTTCTCTTCTTTTATCTTTTCTCTCTTATCTCTTCTCGTTTCTATCTGCTCTGCGCTTTCTCTCTCTCTCTCTCTCTCTCTCTCTCTCTCTCTCTCTCTCTCTCTCTCTCTCTCTCTCTCCCTCTTTATTCTCCTATTTCCTCTTCTCTCTCCCTGTCTCTCCTCTCTCCTCTAGTCTCTGTAATCTCTTCTCTCCCATCTTTCTTCTCCTCTCTACTCTCTCCCCTCCATTCTCCTCTTTTCTCTCCTCTCGCCTCACTCACTTCTCTCTCCCTTTGTCTCTCCTCTCGTCTCTGTAATCTCTTCTCTCTTCTCTCTCTTCTGTTCTCTCTATTCTCCCATCTCTCGTCTGTTCATTTTCGTCTCTGCTCTCAGCTCATCCCCCCTCTTTCATCTGTCATCTTTACTGTCTTAATGTTCTCTCATTTTGTCCTCTGTACTCTTTTCTTTCACCTCTTTTGTCTCCTCACTTTCCTTTCTCCTTTCTTCTCTTCTCTTCTCTTCCCTCTTCTATATACTCTCTCCATCTCTTGTCTCGTCTCTTCTCTCTCCACTCTCCTCCTTTATCTCTCATCTCTCATTTCTCATCTCTCCTTACACCTCTCTCATCTGTACAACTTTATCTCTTCTCTCTTCCATTCTCTCTCTTATCTCTCCTTTCTCCTCTTTACTAACTCCTCTCTACTCGCTCCTCTACACTCTCCTCTCCACTCGCTACTCTACTGTCTACTCTCTCCTATCTACTCTACTGTCTACTCTCTCCTATCTACTCGCTCCTCTACTCGCTCCTCTACTCTCTCCTCTCTACTCGCCCCTCTACTCGCTCTTCTACTCTCTCCTCTCTACTCGCTCCTCTCTACTCTTTCCTCTCCACTCGCTACTCTACTCTCTACTCTCTCCTCTCTACTCGCTACTCTACTCTCTCCTCTCTACTCGCTCCTCTCTACTCTTTCCTCTCTACTCGCTCCTCTACTCTCTCCTCTCTACTCGCTCCTCTACTCTCTCCTCTCTACTCTCTCCTCTCATCGTCCTCACTCCCTCATCTCTCCTATTATCTTTTATCTTTTCTTTTATTCCCTCTCTCACCTCTCCTCTCTTTTCGAATAGTCTATTCCTTCTTCTCCCCACTCTCAACTGCCCCTCAGCCATAAGCTGGATTCTTTTCTGGACTTAGAGGTAAAAGTCTGCCCATTCCTGCTTAGAAAGCCAGTTTGTGGGACGTAGTACTCTCATGGCTGTTCTCATGCTTTGATCATGTCACCTTTCTTGCCAATTTGCAAGCCCTGAAAAGAATTTTTGTATCTTCAGCTCCACTGCAGTCTGCATCAGTCTAACAACCAAGGAAATACGCATTTCTTAGGAGGCCATTTAAAATTTACACAGTACCTTTAAAAGAAACCTAAAATTTCCATGGTGTGCCTAATTTAGTAGGGTTATATTGCATTGCATCGCATCGCCTTTTCATAAATCTTTCGCTTTTACAAACCATGCTGGATTCCCTCGATTTGCCAATTGCCATCCAGTGTTAAACTGCTGCAGAGTTTGCCAATACAGAGGGGAGGGCAGTGGTTAGAATTCTCACTAAACTGTTATGGCTAAACGTAGCCTCTCCACTCTCGGGGTGCAGAGAAGGTTATAAATAAAGCTATTCCAAAACACTGTACATTCGCTATGTACATTGAGCCCTATCGCCTGACCCTTCGTCTGGACTGCGGGAATGAGTGAGTTGAGCGCCACAAACAACAGAAAAAGCAGACAAACTTCACATGCTTACAGTTTCTGTTCTGATTGAGTTACAGAGTTAAGACTTAACATTTAGACAGAGAATGAGTCAATGAAGAATTGTGTCAAGTTTGAAGTCAATCGCTTCACGTGGAGCAAACTTATGGCAGCCGAAAGTTAGTCATTTTAAACCCCTTTTTCACATCTGGGCCCAGATCGGGAAAGAGAGGCAGGCGGGCGGAGGTTGGGGTGGCTGCCTCGCTGAAAAAACAGCCTAACTTTAAAAGTGCACAGCGGCTTTCAGGAGTAACTTTGAGATTTGAAATTTTACACGATTGTGTCAAAATAGTTGAAAATTGCCTGTGTCAAATTTGAAGAGAATCGGTAGAAGTGGAGCGGCGCTATGGAGGATTTAGTTAAAAAATCGCGCATTTTGAGCAGTTTTTTGTACTTTTAGGTAGGAAGACTTGAGTCTAGGAAATTAAAAGGTAGCCTAAGACATTCTCCGTAGTAAGTTTAGGGTGGGTGTAAAGTTTGGTGTAATTTGGTTGAGCGGTTTGGGAGTCCATAGCGAAGTAATTTGTCCACAGACAGACAGACAGACAGACAGACAGACAGAGTCTTGATTTTTATAGGTAGAGATTTACTTGAAATACAAACGTATGTATAGCGTGCCAATAGAATTTTTGTCCAATAGAATTGGTGGGCTGTAAAAAGCCCGCTTTTCTGCTCCAATCACGACCCCTCGATTGAAGGAACGTGGTCTTTCCTTCTCGATTCAGTTCATTCCGTTATTCCGCATATTTTTGTTATACTCAGTTTTATTTACTAACTTAAGAAACAACCAATTAAACAAATTAAATTTAATTCTTCAGTAAAACAGTTTGATTCTATACTATTTTAAACCAGTTCATTGAGTTCTAGTCTATCCCATTCAATTGTTATCGATCCTACTTTTATATCCAAAGGTATGACTAAAAGGAGAAAGATTTTTTATTCCAACTCTAGGAGAGAGTTTAGTAATGTGCTATCAGATACCAAATTAAGCGCACAGCAAAATAAAGTAGTAGAAGACATACCTCACAGAGCGATGCATTTTTTATTAAACGCACTTCACAGCCACGGATTGCCCGTCTCGAAATCTCTGTACTTGTTAACAACCAAGGACGGGAAAAAGAAGATTCTCAAGTATTCCATGGGTGCAGGCCAACATAGCCTACCTGCTAAAAAGCAATCTGCTGAAGTTGAGTCAGGCGGTTGCACTTCCAGACGGTTCGGATGGATTCGAACTGGACTTAAAAATAGGCATTGATGGAATGCCTATCTATAACTGATCCAACTTTAGTGCCTGGCCCATCCTAGCAACAATCGCCGGATTTGCTCGACCCGTCCCCATTGCATTGCTATGCACTTTTGGTTGGTTACAATAACACGCGCGTGGGATGCGTGTTAATGTCATTTTGGACATTAACACGCAACGGCAATTTAAACAATAACAAAGGGTAAATTTTATTTTTTTATGTTAGAAAAACATCAAAAAACTCTTCAACAAAGAAATCGTATGTTAATCAGTTAATACCAGGCCTACACAGAAACGTCACTCAAAAAGAATATCGATCAGATTGCGACTGCCGTCAATGGTCACTTTCATCTTCTTTGACGGAGCAGCCTGCACACGTAGTGCGCCGTCGGTCTGGACAGGCTCTTGATAAACATCCGCACATTCCTCCATCGTAGCCTCGCTTTTTGTGATTGGATTTTGGACGAGCTAGCTTAACGATCTTATTATTGACATTAGTTTCGGAAACTGTATGATTCAGCGAATATGGTGGGCAAAAGTACAGGTCAAACTACCTACCATATGCAGCGGTCGGTGTACACCTTAGTAAGGCCTGCTTTCTCACTGACGTTCTTCATTAACTCAAGAAGATAGCGAAAGCCTCTAGCAGTTTTTCTCGGAGAATCTATAGCGGTTCGCTGCATCTCGACTGTCTAATGACCTTGGGCATGATCGAATGACGTGCAAATCAAGTCGAACTCGCCGGATGTTACTCCTGAAATCTCACCATTCGGCATAGCTCCGTAGTTAAATAGAGGAGGCAGAACTTCTGCCACTGTAGTTGGCTCTGCGTCAGCCATGGCGATTTTGTTTGAGTAAATGAAAGATGCAAGCAATCAAATCTGCTGTCTTTCTACTCATCTCTCTTAAACCTTCTGTATCCCTCTTTATGGGATCAAAAAACGACAGTGCATATTAATGTCGATGTGGGCCATAGACTAAAATTTATTTAAATTTCATTGTAAAAAGTGGGGGCTTCGCCCCCACACCCCCATTCTCACTTTCCCCCCTCCTCGACTCCTTCCGGCGCCAACTAATGCCATAGACGAAAGAGCATAGCAATGTTTCTACTGCACTATTTTTGAGTGTTAATGTCTGTTGAGTGCTACAGAGCTGATGTCTAACTTCGCGACGATTGAGGGAGTGATCATCAAACTGCGCAACTTGAATTTTATCTGCGATGCACCAGCTCGTTCCTTCATCACGAAAACGCTCGGCCACAATTCACATTTTGGCTGCTTTTATTGCAAAAGTCCCGCAAAGACCGTAGATAGACGAATCGTCTATCCAACAACAGCAGGAGAGTCTCGTACAACTGAAGATTATCGCGCAGGATGGTCAGTCAATTCCACTTCCTCCCTTTGATCTCCCATCCCCAGCTCCCTACATCTCTCACCCCCTTACTTCATCTCCTATTTCCTCCCTTTGATCTCCCATCCCCTTCCTTCATCTCTCATTCCCTTACTTCATCTCCTATTTCCTCCCTTTAATCTCCCATCCCCTCCCTTCATCTCTCATTCCCTTACTTCATTTCTCATTCAAATTGCAGTGAGTCAAATCAGCGAGCCGGATCCGGTCCACTTATGCAACTGCCGGGGTTGGAGTTCCCTAAGTGCATACCACCGGACTATATGCATCTTGTCTGCCTTGGAACAGTGCGGAAGCTGTTTCACTTTCTGTTCTCGATAGATGACGGCCGCCATTGTAAACTGAGGCCCGGTGAAATCACAGCGCTGTCCGACGAGATCGAAAGGGTTGCTCCCTTCACTCCGTCACAATTCCAGCGACTTTTCAAGAACTTTCTTCTTTTACAATTCGCAATCTATGTGTTTATGTCATCCGACTACTGCATCAATCCTGAAGTGTTTGAATACGCCGCAACTTGCCTGAAGAAGTTTGTCGCCCAAGCCCACGAGGTGTACGGTGACACCGTCATGAGTCACAACACCCACGTACTGCTGCATCT